>CM046849.1:15043207-15208207 GCA_025618425.1 Heliocidaris tuberculata | reverse complement strand
CAGAGTAAAAAAAAATGTCAAGAACTCATGTCTTAATCGAGTAACAGCAGATTACAATAATTTTACATGCAGAGGGAACACGTGTTAGAATGCGTGAGAGAGTATGGGGAGTGATGACATAAAGCTCTTTCACACTGCTAACTTTTTTAATATTGCAAATGCATTTTTGCTCTCTCTTTTAATTTCAGTATATCGCATTATTCCCCGTCTCCCACCCTTGATCGCTCTTTAGCTCTTAGTCTATTAGCTCTCCGACTCTCTTTCATATATGTATATATATAATATATATACGTACATGACTTTGTATATATCTTTTGTTCTCAGCCTTCATTTTTTTGATATTATTTGCATTTTTTTTTTTACCCCAACCTATTATGTACCTTTCTTTCGAACCCTCCCTCTGAACCATGCAGGTTCGAATCCCAATCACCTAGACACGTCTTTTAAAGGTCGGTCAGAGACGTACATAATCATTTTTGATTGATATACGTCTGTCAAAACTTAATTACACACATACACACACACACACACACACACACTTTCACATTGTTTACATTTTGAGAAGAATTATGTATGATACAGAGGATTTAACACCGTAAAATTGTCAAATTTCTGAACTTATAGAAACACAGACTTTCCATTTATTTTCATGATTTATCGACAATAGCTTGTATAGAGTGAATAAAACTGTGTTTTTTTCTGCAGAAGTTGGAACATTAAAATCATCTGATTTTATCACTAAATTCTGGATATGATATTTTGTAGTTTACAGGATTCATATAATATTAATAAGTACCAATAAAGTACCAGCAGCGGCAGATCCGGGCCCCCTCCCCTGGCAAAAAAGGCACCAAAAATGCTGATTTCCCCTTTTCTTTTTTGCTTGTTAGAGAATTTTAGAGTAAAAGGACAGACAAAACAAAAACAAAAACAAAAACAAACGAAAACAAAAAACAAAAACAAAACAAAACAAAACAAAAAAAACAAAAAAAACCGCTGATGACCTGTTTTTTGTTGTTGTTTTTTTTTTGGTAGTCAGAGAAATTTGGAGTATTAACACATCCCCAAATGCTGATGAACTTTTATTTTTTACTTGTCAGAAAATTTTCAGAATATTGTGCCCCTTCCTCAAAAAAATCCTGGATCCGCCACTGAGTACCAGGTACCCTTCCTGTAAACCTGGGTCGAGAGAGTCAACTCGATATTCTCGCTGATTTGTCTGAACTGAGGACATGACATCGGGAAAAAAATAAAACTTTGACATTCTTAATTGAAAGTGAAGTGAAAGAAAATCGTTGTTCCACTTAGCTTCCAGATAATATAACATTGTTTATTTGTATTTTCAATTCATGGGGGCACTTCCCCTAATCTATAGCTATATAAGAAACAAGAAACTACGTCACTATTTTAATCCCTACATATATTTGGATGAAATATTCGTGTCACTTTTAATTATATTTCTTCTTGAACTGTCCCGCTTGACTCATTTGTCATTTTTGTCTTTTTGTCTTTTCGTATTTCCTCTTTTAGCATTCATCCTTGAGCATGTCCGCGAACCCATCTCACCCCCCCCCCCCCTTCAAGTGAAACCCAACCTATAAAAAGACGGTCGGTTCAACATGTCCAGCATCCTTCTCACAAACTTTTCTTTAAATTAAAAAGGGTTGTTCTATTAATGTTTAACCCTTTCGAGACAATTGACCACATTTTGTGGTTTGGCTCAATAACTTCTGAATCAGAGCTCTGAAAAATACACCAGATGCAGGAGTAGAAAAAGCAAAAATTTCTGCACACATTGTGTCCATTTTTGTTGCATGATCATATTGCGTTTGATGCCAGGAATTTTGAAAAGGAGAATGAGCTTCAAAATCCTTAAATTGGCAACACATTGAGAGGTTAAAAATCATTGTTTTTTATCAAAATTGGCAACTTTTTCAACTTTTTGCCAATTCTTTTAACCATGTATATTGTTTTCAAAGACATTACCCCTTATTACAATCTTGTAGTACTAAAAGAAAAATATTATTGTTGCCAATTTGAAGGGGAAAATGTGATCAATTTAGCCCTGAAATAATTCCTGTCCTGAAAGGGTTAGAGAAATATAGAGAAAATTATGGCGACTAAACAATTTCTACTGTTCTCCATCCATTCGATGTATTTTGCAACTATTCATCACATTCAAGAGCGGCCAATAGCTGTTGACGATCAACAAAAGAACGTTTACAGACCGTTTGAAGAATAGTTGATGACCGTGACGCATATTTTACAGACCACTGTATGAAAAAGTTATATTCGCTAAAAGTTCTTGAAACTTTTGAACATGTTCCAAATTTCCTCGGAAGGTCGATGAACATGGCAAACAAATGAATAATATTTACACAAAACACATAACCGACCATTCTGGCGAATGTTTTAAAATGCTTTTTCGCCGCTTTCGGCAACTGTTTGCAACCCCAGTGAGATACCCACTTTAGTTTTATCTGAAATTGCTGCTGACTGACATGGATTATTGAATTTCACGTTGCTATTGATATACGTATTTTTTTTTTTTTTTGATTCAGCCAAAAGCAGGCCCCTGGGAACGATTTTTTTTTTACTGGGGGTGCTGTGAGCAGACTTTTAATTTTTTTATTCAGTTGCTTATCTAGGAATTATGGCGCCCAGGGTAAACAATGATTGTGCGCCCCTGCCACCCCCCCCCCAACTTATCGTCATAATTGTAAAAGCGAGGGAGCAAAGCGACCGAGCGGTATATTGCGTGTGTGTGCATTTTTAAACGCAATTTCTTATATAATTTAATCAGGATAATTTGAATTGAGCACTGCGGTCGAGGAGTAGAGATCCAAATTTTGAACATTGATAAACGGTTATTAAAGGAAGCCATTAAGAAATAGTCGAGGAATTTCGGAAGACAACCGAAAGTTGACCTTTCTTTAATACGTTGAACTTTAAGATTGCAAAAGCGATTTTATATACTAAATCCTATATTTTGAAGCAATATTTAACAAGAGTATGATACAACTTACATGATGGCGAGCAAAGCAACGATAATTATGATCTTGAGACCTCCAAGAACAATATATTCTATACTGGGGAGCAAAATTACGAAATCCTGCAAAGTTGGGCAAAAAAATGCCCAATTTTTAACCAACACTGGGCAACATACTGTCCACACAACTTTTGGTTAAAATTTGCCCAACTGATGTTGGGCAATCCATTTACTATGTTGTTGGGCAAATTAAATTGCCCATCAGTTGGTGACCCATTAGATTTTACCCAACTCTACAATTGCCCAACTGTTGGTTATATTCTCAGTTGGGTAATTATTGCCCAACCAATCTTACCCAATAGGATTGCCCAACCCTCTATTTGTTCAGCTGTTTGGTAACAAATTCAGCTGCCCAATTTATTGTTTCCTTTTTCCTCCAACCTAGGAAAAAAAAAATGAAGTTTGCTTGTTACGTCCTTCTGGGTCTTAACCTAATCAATCCTAACCTATCCTATATCTTAACCTATCCTATCCTAGTCCTATCTTATATCTTAATCTTATATCTTAACCTATCCTATCCTAGTCCTATCCTATCCAGTTAGTGCAAACTAGTGCAAGCTCTTATATACCCCTTATATTTCTTTATGCATTCGGTGACAGTTAGTAAATCGGGCCACCCCAAACCATACGCTACTAAAAATTCATGAATATTCATATAAGTGTTTTCCCCAATATTGGGTAAAAATATTTACCACAAGTTGGGCAAAAGCGAATTTCTAACCAACCATCAGTTACCCAACAAAATTTACCCAACTGGCAAAGGAAATGTGACAAAATTACACAACTACAGGGCAACAAGTACCCAACCCATAATTACCAAATACTGTTGGTAAATATATGCCCAATATTTAGGTAAAAAGTATTGACCAATATTGGTTACACCACTCGAGTGTCCAGTTGGTTAATAATAGCCCAGAATTGGGAATATTTTTAACCAACCAGCATTTACCCAACTAAATTTACCCAACATTTTAAGAGTGTGGAGCAACATTATGTGAGGAAGCAAAGCAACCGAGCTTCATAAAATTTTAGCATTTCAAACCCTCAAAAAAAGTATTTCTAATGCCTTTTGTTACCCTGCGGATTGAGGGTGCACAATCTAGAATTGTCGCAATTTTCTTCATTTTCTCCTCGTTTTCTTTCTCCCGTTTGCGTTTTAGCCCCCGTCGGCACGTGTCGGCCGGGGCAGTGCGCCCCTGTCTCCCGTAGATACACCTCCGATATTATTACATATTGTTTCGCTAAGTCCTTGGCAAAGCCAAAATTTCTGCAGGGGGTGCAGAACCTGAAATCAACGTTGCCTGCAAATATAACATTTATCAATGTTTATCGTAGGTCATCCTACAAACCAATGCACCGCCACCAGGGTTGGCACGATTGAAATCAACTTTAAATCGCCGTGCCTGAAAAGCACCAATTTGAGAAAAATACACACAAATACATAAGAAAATTCGTTGTTGTTTTTGTTAATGCGACATAAAAAAAATCACTCAAATATCATTGTTTGATTTTTCTGATTTTTGGGCTGAAAAACTCATCCAAGTAAGAGTTGATGTATTTATTTTGTAAAACAACATTAAAGGGATTCGGTAACTTTGTGGAGGCTTGATTTAATAAATTGTTGAATTTTGATATCTGTCTTGTATAATGATGTTCAGAAGGATAAATAAATAGCCAGGCTATATAGTTAAGATATCTATGACTGAATACTCCCATTTACGAAAGCGTATGGCCATACGCTTTAGTCTAACACTAAGTACATGGGAGAAAATGAGTCTAGCATTTCCGGTCACTTGCATATGTTTACTTTTGTGAAGCACATGATGATTTGCAAGTGCTTTTTTTTTTCCTGGGCTTCATTTTTACACCATATTACATACACTGATAGCAGGGAGTGATCTCTCTTCCACCTCCCTGCTGATAGCATGTAAGGCCAGGCAGCTCAGATTTTATCAAGCCTCTACAAAGTTACCAAATCACTTTAAAGGCTCTAAATCGATTTAAATAAAATTAATCTGATTTTTAATTTCAACCCAGCAATGCACACAATTTGCGTTATTGTAGTACACGTACGTGGAAATAAGGAAGGAAATCCATTCATAACGTGACACAATGTGCTTTCCTAATTGTTTGTGCGAGTGTGTTAAGCGAGCGAACTCAACTGAAAATGTGAATATAATCTTTTAGGTTCCAAACGTTAAAGGTACTTTCTCTTTTATTGATCTGGGCAAAATATGACATTGCCCCTCCCCTTTCCCACACTTACACGAAACTGCGAGGGAGCGAGGCGACCAAGCGGATTTTGGGGCGGTGCATTTTAAAGCATTAAATATAGCAATTTCTTAAGCATTTTACAGCCCAGTCTCGAAATTTTTAAAATTGATAAATGGTTTTGTATTCACTTTTTCGTCAATGATGCGCTATTAAAAAAAATCAGCAGAAATATAGTCAAGGAATTAGCTATGCAACGTAATGTTTAAAATTTCTTTCAAATGGCGAACTTTTAAAAATACTTCATATATCTTATACACTTATTCCATATTGGGGGCGCAATATCAAAAAAGAGATAAATGATAATAAATGGAAAAAGCAATTTTAAATTCAATTTTAAACTTGTTTAAAATGCTGTTAATATGGCGGATATTGGAGAGCGAAAATAAGAGATCATGAAGCAAGACAAGTGAGGGAGCAAAGCGACCGATCTTTAGAAAATTTTCGAACCTAAGAAAAACTCCATTTCTAATGCACTTTGGGGCGAATAATTCTTAAGCATAAGTTTCTTCCTTACTCTCTTTCGTGTTTTTACGCCCCTGCTTTAAGTACCGCCTGGGGCAAGTACCCCGATAGAAATTTGGGGGTGTTGTAGCACTCCCAGCATCCTCAGCCTTTTAGGGGGTGCTGCGCACCCCCCCCCAAAAAAAAACAACAACAACAACAAACAAAAACAAACAAAAACAAACAAAAAACAAAAAAACCGGGGGTGCTCCCCCAGCACCCCCGGCTCCGAGGGGCCTGGCCGAAGGGAGTATTCTCTTAGTAGCGTATAAGGCACATTGGTTTGAAACTTGTATGACGTGTTTATGTAGCCTTTTATTGCTCATGTTTGTTTCAAGATGATTTTTTTGCGAATCTTAGTGTAGATATCTAATAGGAACCTCATAAATCTTGCTATACGCCTAACCTCCTCAACGTAGCGCAGTTTCACGCAGATTTATGCGAATCGTGGACACTCAGCTGTCCGTTGTTATACTCGTGACGGTTACATTTTGAAATTTACAGACACTCCGTGATATTATTATTTTTATTTCTTAATTTTTTAAGTATTCACTTTGAAGAGAGAAGCAAATTTCAGCACTTTATAATTGATAGTATCTTAAGTTAGTATTTTGCTATTTCCTAGCTTAAATCATGGAGCTACTACAAATCAAGGAAATCAGACATTAAGTTTATTAGGGAATTACCAAAATTATTCATTGGCTTATTCAGCAGTGGGGACATGTCTGAAGTAGGAGAAAGAAAGAGGTGGCGTTTTAAATTTTTAGGGCGTGGAAACGACATATAAGCCGCTCTTTGATCAGGTGTATGCATACGTCTGCGAAGCGTAAAACCGATCGTCCCAGAACCCTCATCAGGTTGATGAAATAGAAACCCCTCATCGAGTGTGTTTGGGCTTCACTTGATTGCTGCGGGGGGGGGGGGGGGGGGGGGGGTGATGTGGTTATACTCATTCAAAAATTTTGTCACCAAATAATATGATGGTTTCCTTTATACAGCCATGTTTGCAAAACGAAAAAGAGACCCCCCCCAAAAAAAAAGAAAAAAAAAAAAGAAAAGAAAAGCAAAGAAAAAGAAAAAGAAAAAAAAGAAAATCCGAGGCCCATTGCTTTTGATTTGTTTTAGCGTGCTTGTTGAAACTTCGATCCCCTATCTTCAAATGTTGAAATTCGAGAACCACTGTTTACCCTTGTCGGCAAAGCTCGGCATCTGATGACCTTGAGGGTGCTTGGCAGGGAATTTTGGGCTATCATACTAGTGGACAAGTTTGGTCCAACATCCCTTTTGCTATCAGAAATGGTCTATCTACGCCCAGCGTAGATGAAAGAGAGCATGAAAGAAAACCTTGCTGTGCCCCTCAATCCTTGTCGACATGGGATGTGTCAGATAAGGTTCGAGCAATAGGTGCCATTTTCTTCCCTTCGCCTTTTAGAAGAAGACAGTCATGTTGTTGAAGTTAGCGCAACATGCGTCAAGCATGTTTGGTGTTGCCAAATTAAGCACCCACCTAATGATCTCCCTTTGCTCTCTCTTTGATGAACAAGATGCGTTTGCGTGAATAAAAACAACGCTGCGTTACCTCGAATCCCTCTTTATTCCCCAGGGCATGTACATGTTAAGTCTTCTAATTTACTACATCTAGATTTGAGGAAGCAGGTCTGTTTTAGTGCCGTTCGATATAGGTTACATAGGTTACAATGGGAGAGAGGAAGAATGGAAGAAAAGGGTAGGAGAGACAGAAGGAGATGGGGAAGAGTGTATGTGTGTGTGTGTGTTTTGAAAAACAAAAAAAAAGTGTGTGAATGTGTGTGTGAGAGAGAGAGAGAGAGAGAGAGAGAGAGAGAGGGCGAGAGATATGAGAGAGAGAGAGAGAGAAGGAACGAGAGATGAGATAGAGAGGGATAAGGAAAGACCATAAATGTAGGGATACTTATGAAGGAAGAGAGAAATGGGGAGGGTGTCGTGGAAGGGGATACATTTTTTTTAAAGAGTAGAAGATGCCTAAACCAACGCCTACAGGATGTTTTAACTTAAAAGTCCTTATTATTGGGATAACCATGTTTGGCTTGTAAATATATCCACCAAGTGTGGCTGATTTACTAGGCTTTATGTCGTTATAAAGGTCACGTCACACAGGTGTCCTTTCGATGAATAAAACAAGTACCAAGAAGAAAATAACAAAAACCCTTGCGTTACAATTGATTAAGAGGAGGACGGGGAAAAACTAGAAAAAGGTTCGAGACAGAATTTAATTAAAAATCTTTCCAACTACAAGGAAGAAAGGAGCACACAAACAAAGCTTGTCATAACATCATATCATGCACTTTACAATAATGTTGTAAAATTTAAAATTATTTTATATTAAATACCATTAATAAAAACAAACAATATATAGATATTTTCTTTAAACTGAATTGTATTCTACTTCAAAAGATCTTATTTCATTTCCAAACTTCAATACATGTAAAAGACTGCAGTGTAGTGAGCATCAGGCGAGACAGGTTCCAGCGATAACTTTGATATGGCGTTGTTCTCAGGTATTCTATCTAAATTCTTCAAAAATTACGGACTTAACTTCAGAATGTCTGGCATATGTATTTGTCTTTTGCGCGACTAGTAGATGGGCCAAATCCAGGAGCAATGTATTGACCAGAGAAGAAGAAGAAGAAGAAGAAGAAAAGGAAAAAAGAAAGAAAGAAGACCTTTTTGAAACCAAGATAAAAACAAAGCAGAACAGAGTGCTTTCGGACAGTACCCCTAAGTTTGTTTTAATATTTTTGTCTAATCTCAGTTCATATTTCTCAGTCCCACGGCCAGGACTTATACATTCTGAAAGGTCAGGTCAGTTTTAAATTCACAGGGGCCAGAAATCAGATGCAAAACCTTTTTTTCGGCAGCATTCAAATTCTCTTTTCCCTTGGGCACTGTGTTCATCTGCCCTTCTCCCACTTTCCCTCCTTCACCAATCGTCCATGTACTCCGACTCAATTCTATCGGGTATAAGCTCGAGCGAATACTCCATGAAGCACGATATGGTGCGTAATTCTTGAGAGCCTCTATAATTCTAGCCCCCGGGGTCGAACTCACGTGCGAACCAGCGAATATTGAAATCGACTGCGGTGCATTTCTCGGCGCCGCGACGGTGTTCCTTGTATGTGTATGTACAGGTGAGGGGGTAGCATTTTGGCTGCTCGAGGTTACGGTCACAACCAGATAGGTGCACTTGTCAGAAACGGGGATGAGGTGGACCAGCGAATGCAGCCTGCGGGCCTTTACTTGTTCAAACATATCGGGTGTGCAAGCTAAAACGAGAGCATATGTATTTCTGACATTGCACGCTGTTGGTAATCCCTCCTTCTTCCTCTATCTCTACCTCCTCCAATGCTTATCTTCTTCAAAATCTTCATTATCATCTTGACATTCGCTTTGGCATCTTATCTTCGAATCATGTGGTTTGGAATTCTTTGTACAGTTTATCGATTCTCCCTTGATTTTTTGACATTTTTTGTACTGATATACCACACAATATTTAAACATATTAAATCCGAAACGTTAGCTTGTTCGATAAATCCGCAGATGTCTAAATAATTGTATGTTAACATGGTTAAAGAAAACGTACATATTGTTGGCCAAAGCCGCATGGTATTGATTAATAATCTAAAGTTACAACGATAAGGAAGTTCGTTATTTAACATCTGATTATTGTTTGACAGAGATTTTTGTTGTTGTTGTGAAAAAGTGGACATTATCGACATGGGCATGTAACCATGGTAACACCGAGGTTTGCAATCGATTACAAAACGGCAATGACCAATAAAGATGATCGTTGCTTGCATCCATTGTTCAAAAGGCTTACCATATTAATAACCAATCAGAATAGTTGTTTTAAATTTGCAATTGATAGCATATCTTTTGTGTTACAGGGCCCATTTTTTTTTCTCAAATACCTACCCGTGGATAATAATTTTGAGACCCTCGAAACACTAGATAGAGAACCGAAATACTACGCTTGGGCCTCTAATAAAGGGTCGGATAGTTTCGAGACACATGCTTCATTATGTTCACTATGAAAATCCAATTCTCCGATTTTCAGCTTTGCCTCTTTATTAAGATTAGATACCCTTTAAGTAATGGGTGAAACCCATTACTTAAAGGGTATCTAATCTTGATAAAGGGTTGTTCTGAAAGAAAGCGAAAAAAAATCAGAGAAGCAGATTAATGAAAGTTTGAACGAAATCGGACGAGCAATAAGAACTTTGTGGATTTTTGAAAGTTGTAATCGCTATACAAATTGGCCGAATAAATAATATCACTAATAATATGACTAAAATGTCAATTTTTCAAAATGAATTACTCAGTATGATATATGCTATATCTGCAGTATATTTTAGTTAGAAAAAAGGCACTTAGGAAAAAAGACTTAAATTAGCAAACTGGAGAGTTGACCAAGAATATCTCACAAAATCCACTCACCAAATTGCCAATTTGAGATTCGCATAGACTTTAGTGATCTCATTTTTCCAAACACTAAAAACATTTTTATTCTTTGCCGATTTAAATTTTAACCAAATTGTTTCTCTTATTTCTCTGCCTTTACACAAATCAATTTATTACAAATACTGCATTGCCCTCTAATAATCCGACCTGCATTTCAGGAGTCTTTTTGGTTGATCGTTGTAGTTTTTCATGATATGTTTTTAAGCGCTTTTGGAGGAAAGCTATTTGGCAACGAAGCACTCATTATCATTACATATATCATTACATTTGGGGAATAATTCCTGCATGTGCACCAAATATAGTGAGTCAAAAAAGACAAATTCATTGCATATTAAATCTCTTGTCCATCGAATAAATCTACGACAAGGCAATCACAATTCAAGCGAATAAATTACTTTACTTCAGGTGCTCCTTTATCATTTTACGTTCTTTGAACTTCCTTCTATCATTATTTTCTCACATCCTTCTTATTTTCCCTTTTTATCTTACATTACCTTCCTCCTATTTATTTCTTCTATTTTTCATCTCCTATACCCAGTTCACTGTCTCCTATATTGATGCTAAATTCAATGATCCCTGTCTCTTCAAGTGTTGGCCTAAATTCCTCCCACACATATTCGGCTGTCATTACACGTGTAATGATATAGCAATCTTAACAGGCAGTGATGCGCCAACCACTTTCCCATCCTTACTCTCCTTGGTAATACTTGACTTTGGAAACTAAAGAAAGAACAACGAGATAGATGTAAAGTGTGTTGTTTGGAAGTTTAGCCTATATAATTAATGCCCTGCCAAGTATAACCGAATTAAACGTATCAATTTGTGTGATCATTTCCAGAGCTGCGATCATCTTTATGTACCGTCTGTTATGGTATGGGGCTTACATCACGATTTTATTTTGTACACCATGTTATTTCGTTTATAGGAAAAATAACCCCGAGGACAATTTCCCTGACAATTACCCCAGAAGAGGATGAGTGTGTGCGTGTGCGTGTGTGTGTGCGTATGCGTGTGTGTGTATAGGAGGGTGGGTGTTATTGCTATGGGCTTTTTTCCTATGGGTAGTTGGTGGGGGTTTTCGGGGGACATTATCCTCTCGGGGCAGTTGTTGTCTGAGGAGTTATTCGGGTAGTGATAGTCTGGGATTAGATGTACAGATATGGTATAGAAAACGATTTCAAAGAGAAACCTTGGTGTTGTATTTTTTTTTGTCAGATAATTCCTAATCGTGTTTCTCGAAAGGAAGTAAAAACAGACCCATCTCCTTAAGTCATCCCAAAGGTTCTATTCCATTGGGTTCATGTAGGCCGTATAAAATGTGATGTGATTTCGATGAGATCGTGATTACCTTGTAGACCAGGCCTGTTTAAAGGGTCTCTGAGCATGCTGAGGCCAAAAAAATAATTTGTATACAGTTAGAATGCATAAAATTAACCCCAAATAACTTTACCCGGCATTCTACAGGTTAGCGGTTAAGGAGTTTGAAGAAAATAAAGGACAGCGTAAACGATCGACGCGCGGAACTCAACTGGAGTTGAGTTCCGCGCGAGCAGTTTTCTTTGCGAGTGCGTTTTTTTTAATGCGTGCACGTTCGGCGAACGCCAAGACGCGACAATGGAATTATCGCGATCGCATTATCGCTTTGTCGTCTGCTATGTGCAGCGCCGGGGATGACAAACATTCGAAAATTGATTTGGGCTGGAACTTACTGATAATATTCAAACCCAATGAAACAACAAATGAATGAAGAATACAACGCAAAATGTTTTTATCGAATTGGAAATTGATTTGGTGCGTAACTTATGGATAATCTGCAACCCGAATAGAACAACAAATGAATGAAGTCATACAACGGAGAATGTTTTTAAAGAATCAAAAATTGATTTGGCGCTTAACTTAGAGATAATATACAGCCCAAATAAAATATGAAATGAATGAAGTGTACAACGCAAATCGTTTTTTTTTAACCGACTGGAAATTGATTAGGCGCGTATAATTTATGGAGAATCTACAACCCAAATAAAACAACAAATGAATCAAGTATTCAACAAAAAACGATTATGTCGAATATGAAATTGGTTTGGTGCATAAATTACAAAGAATCTACTGACCAAATGAAACAACAAATAAATTAGAACTAAGACGTAAAATACATATATCGAATCCAAAATTGATTTGGCGCTTAACTTAGGAATAATATACAATCCAAATAATATGAAATGAATGAAGTATACAACGCAAAATGTTTTTTTATCAATTGGAAATTGATTTGGCGCGTAACTAATGGATAATATGTGACCCGTCACGTCAAAATGAGACAGAAGTCGCATTTTTTCAAATTTAACTTTATTAATGATCATTATTCTTCATTTCATAAGCGTTAATTTGATATAAAGGTCAACTCTAGAGAGAGAGTATTAGTGGAGATAATGGCTTTTGAAACTCGAGAATAGTAGGGCTCTGGAAAAGTATTTCTTCCAGAAAGACGCTTCTGAAGTTTGACTTCCATTTTGTCTCCATGCACCAGTTTTTCATCTTTAATGCCAACTAGGTTTTTTAAAAGTTCGTAGTAACCGTTTATCAATTTGAATAAAAACTAGTTCCTACGTTCCTTAAGGATCTCTTCTCATGAAAACATAAGTTTTAATTCATATAAGTCATGATTTCTAACGCTTTAATGGGTAGGTAAGTAAGTAGTTTCAAGCCACTGAAAAGGCTTCTCGCATCGACTTATTCCGTCTTTACCGTTCTATTTTTTATGATTTCTTTTATGCTGGTATATAGTCGATTTTACATTTTAAAAACCTAGAAAAGTTGTTTTCGTTTCAGTTTTTTTTTTTTTTTTTTTTTTTTTTTTTATATATAGATCCGTGATTGTGGTCTTCGAACAATTTCAGCTAAGTTGTTGCCGAAAAAGCAACTTTGGGTTATTTGCATATGCATAATTAGCATAAATTCATGGAAAATTGCCATAATTATTACGCAATCCAAGCTATTTTTCCATGAAAGTTCTACATGTGTTTCATTCAACCAGGAAACTGTAGGTCCATGTTCTAACTATAAGAAAAAGAAAATCACTTTCAGTTGTTCAAATATAATTAAATTGGTATTTTAATACATGAACTTTACGCGATAACTAATTGAAAAAAATAGATTAAAATATAACTGTGTATTTCTTACAATTATTAGAACAAGGAACTACAATTTCATGGAAATTTCGCATAATTATACCCGCAGCGTTTTAAATGGCTATTATTGAATGTCTTTTCTTTCACCCACCTTGAAAGTGATACTTGACACAATGCCTTCTGGTCTTTGCTCTCTCTTTGAAAGCTAAGTTGTTGTTTTTTTTTCTTTGCTTTCTAATGATGCAGTAATAAAACCAGGAAGTATTTAAAGCCACGCTACATTCTTCCTGCAAGGTATCTCCAAACTTTTCAGTTGCAGCTTTCCTATAAGGTGTGCTTAAGAGCATGGAGTTCATGTCCTGGCGATTATTAATCGCACCCCCCCCCCCCCGAATCACGCCTTTTATGTCGAATATAACATTGGTTTGGCGAATAAATTACAAAGAATCTACATACCAAATGAAACAACAAACAAATTAGAACTAAGACGCAAAATACATTTATCGAATCAAAAATTGATTTGGCGCTTAACTTAGGGATAATATAGGCCTACAACCCAAATAAAATATGAAATCAATGAAGTATACAACGTAAAATGTTTTTTTTTTTTTTTTTTTTTTTTTAATCGAATTGGAAATTGATTTGGCGCGTAACTAATGGATAATCATAATACACAACCCAAACAAGACATTAAATGGATGAAGTATACAACGCAAACTGTTTTTATCGAACTGAAAATTCAGTTTGCGCGTAATTTATGGAGAATCTACAACCCAAAAGAAAACAACAGATGAATCAAGTATTCAACACAAAACGTTTAAATCGAATAGAAAATTGGTTTGGCGCATAAATTACAAAGAATCTATAGACCGAATGAAACAACAAATAAATTAGAACTAAGTCGCAAAATACATTTATCGAATCCAAAATTGAAAGTGAAGACGTTCCTGAATCGATATATCGTTAAGTGAGCTATCGTGATCGATCGATTAGTCTTTGCTCAAGTCTTATTTATATTAATTTTTGGGGGTATTTTATTTTCAAAAATCAATATCTCCTGTATGCTGTCACCGTTGAATGTCGTGTTAAGTTTTCTGGGGTTGTTTTTGTGTAAGCTAACTATACACAAATTATTTTTTCAGGCCTCAGGTACCCTTTAACAAACAGGTTTACCTATTAATTTTGGCCACATTTTCACTTTCAAAAGATGTGGTTACGCCTGTTCAAGAATTCTGGCGGAGAGGGATGGGGATGAGGGGGTCTAGAAATAATAAATATTGTTAACGAGCACTAGTGTATCTACTTGGTTTCGAAATTGCAACCTCCTTAAAAATCTACGGTAGATGTTAAGCTGTTAAGATATAATCCTTTTGAACAGAGGAACGCAGTATTCTTCACGAAGTAAGTATATTTATATGGATGCGGGGGTTCTAGTGGGTGAGGGTGATTTTGGTAAAAAGGGTGAGGGCAGAGGGGCGGAACGTCGGACTCGGACAATGAAAGTGGGGGGGGGGGACCTTTTGTCCGCCAAGCAAAACGTGCCCCCCTACTTCCACTGTCCGAGCCCGACCTTCCGCCGCGCCTGGGTGAGGGTGTGTGTGTGCGCGTGTGTGTTTGTGTGTGTGTGATTATCTTGTGGTTATTACGTAGACAGACCCGAGACTAATCTCTCTCTCTCTCTTCCTTCTATACTAAATTAATTATTTTTCTCAAAGCTTTCAGAAATGTTGTTGTTTCTTACAATTTTAGACAAGTCACTGTTATAACGACCATGTCAAAATCTCAATGGCAACTGTAAAATCTTTTCCCCTAACAGGGCCCCGTTTCATAAAACTTGTAATCAATAACAACTGCCAAAGTTCTATAACAAATTTACTCTCAGCCAATCAGAGGCAAGGATTTCAGTAGCTTATATCAATTCTTGCAACTTGTTAGTGATAAAAAAGTTTTTTGAAACAGGCCCCTGATCCCTATCTCCTACTAAAGCCTTCTCTTTCAAAAGAGAACAGCAAACGTCGATTAACATGATAAATGTCTTGCCAAAATTACTCCAGATGATTTGAACCTACAACCTTTTAATATAAATCAATTCGTCTCTTAAAAGCCAGAAGGTCGTTAACTCTGTGTTAAATTATATTAGTTAATGCCCTCCTTAATTAACCACTTTTAACACTCGATGAATACGAAGTACGTTCATAGGTATGCAATCAAACCCAATTGTATTGATTTGTGATGCGAAAATTCGAGCTTGTTTGAAGAACGTAACCTTTATGTCGGCTGTAGTAAGACTAGCTTTCCTTATTTAGAATCGCATAAGCGTTTAATTGGATCAATATTACAATACTGCAATACTTACAAACTTACTATGAAAGCACGAGTTGGTTTTATGTCATTCATATGATCGCAGCCTAGTTCCCCCTCTCCCTTGCTCTCTCTCTTCCCCTCTCTCTGTCTGTCTTATCTCTCTCTTTCTCTTGATCGATTTTTCCCTTAGACCTTCAGCTCTGAATGTGGACTATTTAGGCGACATTTATTTTCAGGGTTGTCATATTTTATTACACCTCTATCAATAAATTCTGTACCTTCCTTTCTCATAACCCTGTCATGCTTCTAGACTAGAGTAATACTCCCAGTCTTATTGACGAGCCCTACATTTGATCGACAGCAGACCGAACACAATATTACATGACACGGAATAGCGACGAGTTATCCGATTAGGAGTCGGTTTGTAGTCCATTTTTGCCGTGAGACAGGGGTAATATTTGGGATTCACCGTCTCTTTATTCATCGATTATGTGTCCCAAGATCTCTTCTATATTTAGCCTTTGTGATCCTTGAGCGGCCTTGCAGCTGTTTGGATCCCTTTCGCATTCGATGAATATGTATCGCTTTATGTTTTTTTCTTTCTTCTTCATATGATTGGTTCTGTTGATGTGCAACATTGAAGAGACCTATCAAAATGTTTCGTCATGCACCGCTTGCCGCTATTTGAAGCTTGTGAATTATGTGGTATTGCAATACTTCATTTTGAATACATTCATTGTCTATAATTGTTAGCTTTCTCAAATATTAGGCGAACGGGGGAAACGATAAACCGTCTTTGGGTACCCTTATTGAGGAAATCTTCGAGGATTGGTGGGATACATGAAGTTATATCCCCATGGATATGGGCATTTGTAAATTGTAAATTTGGTAAATTAGATTTTCTCCTGTACCCCGTCTTCCGAAAAAATAGACCTTTATTTTTATATTTTCTTTTATAACCACCTCAGTCATATAAAAAAGAAGTAAGGATCCATGTTTGTTCATTGTTCTTGTTTACAACAACATGTTCCGTCATCGTGTAGAGTCTAGAACATCATTCTTATTAAATTAGCTCCCCTTCTGGCAGTGCTTTTAACCTAGTGCCTTTACCCCTCTCTCTTTCTCAGCAAAAAAAAGAAGAAAAAAAAATATATATATCGTGTAACTCGTCTATCGTATATGTTTCTTTCTAAATACAGCACTTTCCAGGCTATCAAAACCCAAACAAAAAGATCCCCGTAAAATACCACTCTGATTGATCTGTGTTTGCTACCAACAATGATGTGGTTTTGTTTGATTTCCATTTTCTCGACATTCCGATTTTCGTTAATATTCATTATTTTCCACTGTTCCTTACTTTGCGGAACAAAACAAAACAAAGCATGCTTGTCTAAGAGTGGTTTAAACCCAGTCTTAACTTGTCCTTTAACCCTTTCAGGACAGGAATTATTTAAGGGCTAAATTGATCTTATTTTGTTCTTTAAATTGGGGTCCTACCTCATAGTTATGGACCGTGTGGACAGAATAAACCTTATGTTTAGCAAACTCGTTGCTAACGATGACCTCTCTGTTCATTTTAAACTATGATCGCTCGTCTTGTATTCTCAGAACAACGAGCGTTGTTGTTTCGGAACCGTGTGAGTGAGTCGTTGTTTCGTTAACTTCAAGTTTCTCTAACTTAAAGCTTCGAAACCACAAGTCCCGTATGAAAAACAGAATGAGAGTAAATACAGGTTCAATGAATTCATTGGGCTGTTCAATCGATCTAACTGTCGTGCGCAAATCAATTTTGACATTGTTGGTTTAAAATTGTTGTAATTCGATGATCTCAAGCTATATCATCATGAAATATGGTCTCACATGAAATAGTAAAAAAGTGTTTTTAATGATGTATTACAGTCAGTCTACTAATGTTTATTTGACGAGATGTAGCCGGGGACATTTGGGTTTGGGTTTTTAAGAAACACACTGTATGACCCTTTCCAGGACATTATTATTTCCTTTGATATATTCCGCTTCTACTTCATTGGTTAATTTTGGTTTGGAATAACGACAATATTACTGCTTTTATGTCTCATAACCTCTCCTGCTATCCAGTACCAACGTGCTTATGTCAACAATCATTTTCGGTATCATGTCCTCTGAATAGGTATACTCCTGGGGCAGACTCATACTAACTGATGCATTGCTGTGCAAACAACGCACTTCAGTAGAGAGACGGGGAGGGCGGAGGAGGGGGGGGGGGCAGAAAAATAAAGAGAAAGACAGAGACAGAGACAGAGAGAGAGAGAGAGAGAGAAAAGAAAGGAAGAGATAAAGAGGGAAGGTAGACATACGGAAAGGGAACATTGAGTGATAAGAAATAATGAGGGGAGATAAAGATAGAAAGGGGGTCAGGGAGAGGAAAGGGAAAGAAAATAGAGGGAGAGAGAGAGAAAGTAAGAGAGATAAAACGAAATGTCTTGTTGGCGACGAGAGAGGAGAGGACAATGAGTGGGAGGAAGAAGGGGGGAAGGGGAGGTAGACGAGAAAGCATTATCTGATTGATACGGATCCATCCCGATTTGCAATTTCCTCTAATCGGTATTCTTTTTATACTTCATTCGCTCAATCACTTTCGATACATCTTCGTTCCCGCCTTGTGGTTTTCATGGACCCAGCTTACATGTATTCGGCTATTCGCACTATGTTCTGCACTCTTTTACCGTACATTTGGAAAACTTATAGTCTGCTTGAGCGATTCATGTTAATGTGAAATGTTTCGAAAGATCTGCTTTCTTATCCTTTTTATCGTATTAATTACAACCTTTTTGCATCACCATGCATCTCCCTATAATTTTGGTGCCAAGAGGAAAGTCAAAACCGTTGGCTGATATTAGGAAAAGGCGGAGTGTATTTCTTCAGAGATTACCCTGCTCATCGAATTTCCTTGAATGTGATAAATGTGGTAATAAGTTAAATGGGGCCACAACAATCCTGTTCGCCAGAAAATTTAATTCATGAAAGTAGATAATAGGAATTTGATTTTCGAATGTTACACTCCTAATAGATTGGGTAAAAAATGTTTTTAGAGTGATATGATTTTCAGATTGCAGCAGTTATAACTATATATATATTTTTTTACATTTATAATTATTCGTTAGTGATGCATTATTTCATAATTTCCGTTTACCTAAAGCCCCTTTCTCACCGGGCCTGCGTAGAGTTGCGGCATACCGACTACGCCGAGCTTGTACGCTGCCCTACACGCGCTGTGCCTACGCTGCCCTACGTGGCAATACGCCGAGGGACGCAAAGGGGTACGCGAAATGGACGCAAAAAAAATAAACATGTTTAATTTTTCGCGTACTTTCGGCGTAGAGCACTGGACGCAGAAAGTACGCAGTTTTTACGCAAGTATACGCAACACTACCCTACTGTACGCCATGCCTACGCAATAGTAAGCTTTCCTACGCCAGTCCGACGAAAAATCCTTTGAGGCGTAGTGTTGCATACTTTTGCTAAGTGTGGGTTCAGCATAAGCAAATCTACGTATCCTTTACGCCAGACCTACGTATTCGTACACAACCCTACGCATGTTATACGCAATCCTTCGCGGAGGTACGCAAATTGCATATGCCATAGGTACGCAACCATACGCCATCGTACGCCAGCCTATGCATAACCTACGCGGGGACTACGCCGATCCTGCGCGTAATTTCGGTGTACTCGGTACGCCGCATAACGCAACTCTACGCAGGCCCGGTGTGAAGGGGCTTAACATGTAATAAGATACGCGAAGCTATTACACGAATGATATAGGCATATTTTACATCACTCCTGTTGCAACTGACCTCTGTACCTTTCCATGAGCAATAGAATATAATTAGGTGGAGTAAAAGAAACAAGATGAGAAGAGAAACTAGGAGATAAGAATAAAAGGGGGAAAAGGGTAAGTAGAGAAAGATGGGATTGAAATATATATATATATATATATATAAATTGAGAAGAGAGAGAGAGAGGGAAGGCACTAACTAGTTATGTATCACTCAAGTGATATCCCTGTGTCACTATATATTTATCATGAGGAGTTTTTGCGCCCTGTATGTTTTTCTCAAGATGCATTTTACCACTGACTTCTAGATTATTTCCAAATTTATAGTATAAAACTATGACACACATATATATATATATATATATATATATATATATAAATATAATGTGTGAGAAATTTGTTCTAATACTATAGCATTGGCAACTCTCGTGGGTAAATTTACATAATGTGAGAAATCAATTGAATTGAATGAGAGAAATAATTTGCGTAGCTAAATTCATTGTTCCTCCTTACTGACTTCCTTTTTGTGGAAATAACTGCAGGGTTTGCAAAAACTGTCTCCGCCGGGAGTCGAACCCGGGTCTTTGGCACTGTACGCCAAACGCCTTAACCACTAGATATATATATATATATATCTACAGGTGATAAAAAGGTTGTCATCTACCCAGTGAAGACAGAAAATGGGTTACTATACAAAGTTTTCACATTGCAATTCTTATGTTGATTGTGCCTATCGTTTGTCATGTTTTTGCCGATCGACTCATATGGCGCGCCTGCAATATTGTGCCAATCAGCACTCGTGGCGAATGAAAGGTTAAAAGTGAGAAGCAGAAAATAAAAAGCAAAATTTGATAAAAGTAAGACGACGAACCGGTAGAAAAAATTAAGATGAGGGGGTATTTTGAAAGAGAGGGATAAATGCAATTTCAGAAAAAACAACAAAAGATAACCTGCAGGTACTGTATGTCAGAAGTAGGGAAAAGAACAATATTATTAAACTTAGCATTCCGGGAAAAAGGGAAGCGGAGGAAACAAGTAGAATTGGGCGAAATTCGCCGAAATTTGAAAGGCAATTGTAGTAGGAGTCTCTGCGCCGTAGCCAATTCATCATCTATCTGTTCCAAAGGAGGCAAACAATCTGAACGTCTGCACTGGTATGAACATAATTAATACGTATTCCTAAGAAAGACAACAATAAGGATCTGATGTGTGTGTGTGTGTAATTTGTTTTTTACAGACGTGTATCAATCAGATATGATTATTTACGTCTGGGACCGACCTTTAACGTCACCATCCGAAAGACGTGACTCAGTCTCGAACCTGGGTCCGCTGAATCAGTTTATAACTTCCACTGTTAGCTGGATTACAGGCGCACGCCACAACGCCCAGTTGATGGACGCCATTAGTCTTAAAGAGAGAGAGGTGGGGGGGAGAGATAGAGAGATAGAGAGAGAGAGAGAGAGAGAGAGAGAGAGAGAGAGAGTGAGAGAAAGAAAGAGAGGGGAACTAGAGGTCTACTTAATAAGAGGTGATGATGGGAATCATGAATTGGTCATTTATGTCCTCCGCACAGTTGAAAACACTATGGTGGTGTCCCCCCCCCCCCCTTGCAGTACATTTTTTTTTATGTCTAGCACATTTCGTCAGCTATCTGTGTGTGTCCTTCCTTTTCCTTTATTTCTGTTTACTTTCCCTTGTACCTTCCCAATATCTTATTTCCTCTCTTCTTTCCTTCTTTAAAAAAAGCGCCATCAAGAGCTTAATACAAAAATTGATTCACATTCCCTTTATCTTCATGTTATGAATCTACGGCTCTCCTTGTTACCTAGTTAGTTGATGTAATATATTATTTCGTCTTCGTGGAAGCAATGACTTCACATTGATATAAATATATCGATAAAGACAGGATAGACGCAATCAGTCTCGAAAAGCAAGAGAGAGAAAGAGAGAGAAATAGAGAGAGAGAGAGAGAGAGAGAGAGAGGGGGAGAGAGAGGGAGAGAGAGGAAGGATATAAGGAAGAGGGAGAATACAAGTCATATCGAGATGTGGCAAAATTGTTTTATTCTTTGTACCCCTATGTTTTAACTGTGGGTACTTTGGTATAGTGTGGCAAGTACTATTTTTGGAAAGATGAATAACATTTGTATCCTCTCGTGCCGTCGATGCCCTTTTTTTATCCTGTCACACAGTAAGCAAAATATTTACTTAGCATACTGGACAAACACTCATGAAAAGTGTAAAAACGCATAATTGATATATGCTAAGAAAAGAACAACAAACAAAGTTCTCATCTATATTTCGATTGTCTTTTCGACGGTTTCTTGCAAAATTGCATTACTTCTGCAAGGGAATGTAAACATCATTACATATTCCACACTTTTTGTGGTGTGAATAAGCTTTTAGCACATTACAGATATTCATTCTAATATTCTATACGCAGTGCATATCAGATAGTTGAAAACAAACCCTATAAAACATATTGAAATATGAATTATGTATGCCGATTAATTTCTATACTCGTATCCAAGTAAGGTCCATGGTACTCCTTGGAGAAGCAGGGGCGGATCCAGGGAGGGATGCACGGGTGGGGGGGGGGGGATTCGGACCCGCCCTTTTCTTGTTGCTTTCATAGGTTTTTGCTTAATTTGATCCCCCTTTCTCCGAACAACCCCCCCCCCCCCCCCCCCTTTTTACAAAATCCTGGAGCCGTCCCTGTTAAGGATCAACGGCTCTGCATGGCTTTAAAGGTATTCATCGATTACCGGTTGTGGAATGGCATTTTGAAGAAAAAAAATTGTCTGGAAGTATATTTAAAAGTGGGAATATTTCTTTATGGTTTGAGAAACGTAAACATTTTTACAACATTACTAACCATGTCTAACATACAATCAGAAATAAACTAAAGAGCAAATCGACAAAAAACAACAACGACAAAAAAAACAAACAAACAAACAAACAACAACTTTACGTTTGGCCTAAAAGTACTTATCAACTTTTACGGGATGCTCTGTGCCGCCACCCCCACATATCCGCCACTGATAAACGCGTTAAAAATACCTGGGATTCTGAAGAAAAAAATATAAACAAAAAGGTCTACGATTGGAAAATACCATATCATCCGAGGGTTTCTCTCTGAGAATATGTCATTTTCAATAAGTTTGACTGATTCTATTGAAACAATAATTTGACAGCAATCGACATTCATGTTTTATCGTATGATGTAGTGCACATCTTCAGCCATTTCCTGATGTTTTTACCGCACATTCACGACTCTACCTCTTCACTATCGGGAATACGTCCCATCTACTTAATGGAAATGTGATGGGTAGTCTTTTCACTTGAAATCACCGATACATCATAGATGAGACGAGTGTGAGTGTCATTTGAGTGTTTCCTTTCTTTCTTTCCAGTGTAAATTGCAGGGTGTAGAATATAACGGATGAAGAAAGTACGATCACCGTTTTGAAACGCGTGTGGATCATCCCAAACATAACAAAGAACATATGAACAGTGCTCTAGCTATTGAGAGTTCAATGCCGGTTTACTATATTGAAAATTTCATCTTCAAATATCACATCTATAAATAAAGTTGCAAGTTTAAAAACACAGATTAGGTAAAGGTAATAGCGATTTTAAAGCAAACTAGTCGACGCATACGTACGTGCACCCACGCGCAAGGAAGCTAATTCCTAGGCCCTTGCTTTGACATCATTTTTTACCAGTCATGAAAATAATCAACGAAATAAGGTTCTAGTACCACAATACAACACATACAAATGGCTTTTGTCTCAAAATATCATTAAGACATATGAGTCAATCGTTTAGTGGGTTTATGTTGATGAGCACATACATGTCAGGGCTGTTCCAAAGAGCTGAAAATTCCCCCTATATGGGATGATATCTTAATATTTAGCATTTTGAAATGTTATGTTAGATATGTTTAATAATTGCAAGGTACATGGTAAAGACGCACTATCAGCCAAAGCCAATGAAACAGTGTTTGGTTTTTCCTGGGATATGGTGTTCTATTATAACATGATCCAACTACAAATGGGTTATTCATTACTATTTACCTGTCCAAATTTGCCCTTTTCCATTCAAAGCAAAATTTGATCACTCAAATATATGAAAAATGGAAAAATGTTTCGCCAAACAGAAATCAAACTTGCTGGAAATATTTTGTAATTATGGTGTAAAAATGTCGAAGATATTTTGTTTAAAACAAAATTATTCGTTTTAAAACAAAAATTATATATTTTGTATGAAATCGTCAGTTGTTCAAAACATGTAATAAATTTGATGTAATTTGATTAACGATTTAAGGCAAATTGTACGATAGAACTGTTAATTTCAGTTGTTTCTTTACATGAATAAATCATTGATTGCAAATCAGTTGCTCTCCTTTGAGTATCTGACTTCGTACGTATTCAAGGGTATTGACAACTTATGGTTTCAAATTGTTTGAAAATGATATATTTTTTTTTTAAATGTCTTAACCTCTAAAACATAATGTAGAGGTGTTGTGGTCTAGTGGACAGTCCCCGGACTGTGAACCACAAGTTACGGGGTTCGAATCCCTAGCGCAGCAGTAGTGTCTTTTGGCAATACATTAATCTACATTTGCCACACTCAACCCAGGTGAAGTAAATGGGTACCCGGCAGGAATTAATTCCTTGAAATGCTAGAGCGCCTTAGAGCAGCCATGCTAAAGCCGGGGTTATAATTGTGGAGCGCCAGGAGTGTCAAGTCTGACAAACATGTGCGCTATACAAGAACCCACTATCATTATTATTATTATTATTATTAAATGATAGAAGCTAGCTGGTACCGGTATATTATTCCGTTTATAGTTTTCTAGTTTAAAATGAGATATTGCACGGAACAGTATGTCCCCCAAAACTTACAATCGGCCTTTAGGTATCGATTATAAAAGAAATTGTCTTGCAATATGAAAAGTCTGACTGGAATATGAAATTATAACTATTTCACTACCATTCAGTGAAGATCGTGTCCGATTTGGTCCAGTAGTCATGAAGAAATAGGGATTTTTGTAAAGCATGTCATGCGTCCCTTTTTCCAGGTTTTGACACCTGGATGTTCTTGGCATCCATATGAATGAAAACATTTTGTTCACCATACACAGGTTTACTAACATATTAAAATTGTTGTACCCTTTATTTGCAGCAACAATAACAACAAGAAGACGGACGATGATAATTATGATGATAAATGAAGCACTGCCATAACAATTATAGCAGATAAAAACAAAACAGTAACTTTCTTTTCAAATCATTCAAAAGTAGTGTGGGATTGTTCATTGTGCTTTGTGAGTCTCCCTTCTGTCAAACTTTGATGGAAGGGACTAATGACATTATAGGCTAGGAGCCTGTCCCGAAATAGTCACCCCATTTTAAATAAGAAATTTGACCCCTTAAAGTTACTTAGACCTTCTATGTCATTCACTACAAGCTTGTCAGCTCGAACGAAGCCGCCGGCTTTGGCCCCCAGAGCCCCAAAAGGGGCCCCAAAGTCGGGTTGATTTCAACCAATCTAAAATATGCGCCAAACTTTGTCAGAAGGTAGGTCATTGTAGGTGTAAGACTACTATACATTACCAAAACACAAAAACTTAACAAAATTTTCAGTCTGGATGGGTTGTCAGACCGCCCATAAAAAATGGGACAAATTTTCCTCTTAAGGCACATGGACCAGATTTTGTCAGCAGGAAGAGGTATGGGTGTACATTACAAAAGTATAAAAACTATAACAAAATTTTCCATCGGAAAGGGGGTGTAACACGCCCCTGAAAAGAAAGACCAAAGTGCCCCTAAACCAAGCTTAACTGCCCAAAATGCTCTGGATGTAGAGAAAACCGTTTTTTTGGCATAAACTTGATGATTGAGTGATTTACATTAGAAACATTTTCTATTCGTATCACTTTTAAAACAAGTTCGGGTTACTTTATCAAGTTTTAAAAAATAATGAAAACACTGAAGAAAAAAAAAACCAAAACAACAAACTGACATATTGGTTGATTTCATGGCACAGGAAAATATGTCGGGACGGCGAGATAAAGCTTAAATATCGATGGAAATTATTGTAGGTTAATGGAAATGATAAAAGGTAATAACAATGAATTAAAAAGTGAAAATTTAAATCAGAAAATCGCGATCTAAGATTTTTCATTAAAAGGAACTAGAATTTGTAATTGAAATGGACAGGAGTCACATTAAAATAGGTTAATTGCACGAGAGCTGTATACATCAACCTATATTCATGATATTATTTCGAACAGTTGAAGACAGTTGTTAAAAGTATTTTATGTAGTAGCTTTAAGCACATCAGGAGCTCTTGCAGCGAAGTAAAATATTATAGTTTCTCCACTTTATACATTTGTATATCTATTTGTAAGGACAACATAAAATCCCAAATTAACCCATTACCTACGGGAACCGGACGGTTCCTGTGTTAAGCCTATGGGAATGAGATAATTCAGTCGTCAACGGGTTAACCTTGTTAAAGTTTCGGTTATGAATATGAATTATAATCATTGGTTGTCATCAAGAGGTATTTTGTTTTATTTGTTTTGTTTTATTTTTTGTTTCTATTTGGTTGTTGACAATTTAGGACTTCGACTCTTCCAATTTCCGATTCCTAATTTCAAACTTAACTGCAGATGGCAATCATGATCACTGCGATGCATTCCATATGCTAATCTGGAGTCAGACGTCAGGGAAATAAAAGAAGGATGCTTTTCCGCTTTATGGTAAAAAATCTTCTGAGTTTCGGGTCAAAACAAAAACCTTAAACTGGCCTCGTGTCGTACTGCATCCAACTTGCTTTCCTGTCGAATGTCATGATCACATTTTCGTTTTGATAGTCTCGAATTTCTGTAAGTATTTTGAAATACACATTACAGAGACCATAAAATTATACTAAACTTTGAATTCTGCCAACGCCTTAGATCTTTATAACATTATGATACAGGCATTTACATGATTCAGGAAAATATATGGGATGAGCAAAAGAGGTGACACAATTAAGATGACGCTCCCGAAATAATTAGTACAAAAACGTGTAGTTCCATATGTAAGTGTGTTAATGCTTAGCAGTGATAGTGTATTTTGTTGTTGTATATATTATGCAATTTCGAACAATAGCCATTTCAGGTATCAACAAACAAGTCTCCGTATCGCATATAGCTCTCCGAATCCGAACGCATGCGGCGCTCTAATTTTGGGGCATGTGATTGCTGGCAACTGAGCTTCCGGGTCCGGCCGGAGCGTCATTGACAATGTGTTAGAAGACGTGGTCAGCCTAGCAAAAACTCCCTTTTGTTCCTAATCTAGCAAATAATCTTGTTTTTATACAGTTGATATTTAAACAAAAATCGTATATTCTTCTATTATTCTTCCCCATTTTGACTACGCAGATATAATTTGGCAGTCTGCCCCTAAGAGATATTTAGATTTGTTACAAAAACTTCAGAACAGAGCAGGTAGAATCATATTAAAGATAAATCCATATTCCCATACCTCTACTTCTCATATTCATGACATTTTAAAATGGAAGAAATTGAGTGTCCGTCAAGAAGAACATATGCATATTGTGATGTTCAAAATTTTAAATGATCTTATACCTTTATATATAAAACGCCCTATTGCTATTAAACCAGACATGTATTTTCTTCGTTCTGTTGGTAATCTCAGTCTCCCCAAACCGAGAACCAATAACTGTAAAAGAACATTCTACTACAGAGGAGCTTCATTATACAACAAATTGCCATCAAATACCCGTAGTGCTTTTACAATCCAAACTTTTAAATCCAATTTACAAAATTATTTCAAAGTATAGAACTGTGCACAAGGAAGTTTTCATCTCTCTCTTTCCTTCTATGTTTTTTTGTTTGTTTTGTTTTGTTTATGGGGATTGTATCTCTCCCTTATAAAATATTGAATATGTACTGCAAATATAATCAAAAAAATTGTATTTTTAAATGATATCATGCATATTCAATACATTGTTTTTGTTTTGTTTCCTTTTGTACAATATAATTTTATGTATTCAAGAAGACTTTGTAAGTCTTTTTTTCCCAAGAATTGTAATATTTGTACATATCATTGTTATCAAGGACCCCATGGAAGAACAGCCGTATTTTGTTATTACGGCTGAAATGGGATATCCGCCGTATGTAAATCATGATTTATAATTATTATGTATATTATTTATGTCATTGATTACGGAAATAAAAACAAACAAACAAACAAACAAATTAGGGAGGCAAAATTACCGGAAGCCTGTTTTTCATCTAATTATTGATGTGTATGATTATTAATTAGTGGATGTTTGTTTTAGTTCTCAATTTTTTTTCACGATACGCAGTGATGCCATTGCTAAAACTTAATTTGTTATTTATGTACAAAAAGAAAAGAAAAAGAAAAAAAAATCACTGGCTACAGTATACGACTTGAGTATTAATAAGAAAACACATAGGACGGGTCCCATCCAGTTCATATAGGTACATGTACCTCGTTCCTGATTAAATTCATGAATATCCAGGGAGGTTGCTGGAGGAAGGAGGAGGTGGGGGTGTCAGTAAATTTGACAAAGTTTGAGCTTTATCGACACATCGCAAAAAGGATATTTCTTCTTTTTTTCCCATTCTTGTTGGAAAATAAATGTTTGGAACCTTTATTGGCAAATTTGGAAATATGACGATCTTGGCCCTGTGGACGGAAAGTTTGAAAAGCGGATGAATTTTTTCTTGCTTCTTATTTTTGGTAAATTTCGGCCATATGGTGCCAGTTTCCTGAAAGTTTCCTAAGTCTAAGTTCGTGGACATCCAACATGTCCAAAGGAAAGGCTTATTATAGACTAAACACGCATATCAGTGGGATGTCCACGAACTTTATTTTACTTATAATGGTTTCGAGAAACTGGTCCCTTGTCACCTCATTTTTAAAAATTCTTTTAATTTTCTTATCCTGACCTGGATGGAGTTGAGGGGATGTGGGAAGGAAGACCTGTGTGTGGGTCATGGTAATTGAGTTAACCTTTTCTAAACCCAGGCAGCCCCATCAACTCTGATCCAGGTCCTTTCTTTACAATGTTTATTCCTGTTATTGTTTTCTGTATTGTTTTCGAAATGCCGATAAATAAAAATAAATAAATAAATGAAAATCCAAATTGAAAAGTGGTCCAGTGACACCTCTGTGGATTTGCTTTCCTCCGCAATCGCTTATATTTGAACGTCTGGCACCCTCGCCCCTCCCCTTCTTCTTTCCCCATACCGAGAACAAGCAGCATAGATAGCGCTTTTCAGAATCAAACGAGATGTTTGAAAAGGACAAAAGTTATGGATCTCGATTTCCTGAGTTGGCTTGGAAGGATAGGGCCTCCGCAATACGTTGATTGCGAGGCAGACGTGATAACACGTATCCATCACGTTTGGGATCTTTATTTGCGATCAATACATCACTTTGGTAATCCAGCATACATGGCGCTAAACGGTGCGTGAGCCCATTTGAAGATGAGCGTCGAGGAAAGGATGCAGCATTACGGATTGTCACAACAAATCGAAAATTGATAGCTCAAGAGGACTTGCAAAATATTTAGGAGAGGAAGATTACATGTTTCCGTAGAGAGAGAGAGAGAGAGAGAGATAAAGAGAGAAACAGGAGACGGAAGCAGATATGTTTGAAACACGAAATTTATTGAAAACAGAGGCGAATTAAAGCATTGTCAGTATAGGGTGGGGTATGTTTTTTGGAAACTGGAAAAAAAATCCTTTACCGTAGTCAATACGACGTGCATGTAATTTTTGATTAAAATGAAGAGGAGAGGTAATTATAGATTATCCACTCTTTGCATCAGCACCTGATAAAATTGAAAGATTGGTGAGAAAGAGGAAAGAAGATAAATGATGAAGACTGCATGGAAGATAGATGCGCTCTCGCCATGCTCACAGTTACATGTGAAGAGAAAGAAAAAAAATATCGATTCATTCAAAGTTGTTCTTCTGTCATGAATAAGATATTAACTATATATAAATTTAGACGAGGAAGTCAAAAAGATATGGGATTACATCTATTTTTCGTAATAAATATAGAGATTGATATGTTTTTTTTTTCCCCATAGCTTGACAACCCTAACCCATTTTGCCGCTCGAGGTGTGAAATCCAAGCTCCTTCTTTTATTAAATTAACTACAATCTAAATAAATTGCAAGAGTGATACTTATGATTTTTGTGGTATTTGTGTTAATTGTTAAGGCGATCCTGACACCGATATAGCCGAACCGTGTTCAGTAACGACGCCGCAGGCCTCGGCCCATGAATTTAATAACAACATCCCCAAGAGGACGATCATAACGATAATGATATCGGAGCGCGAGCAGCGAGTCAGTTGAATGATCGAATGACGATATCCTGTCGTCTGTTCTGCCCATGGCCCGCCTTGTCTTGCCTTGAAACGGTGTCACCTCAAGAATAAAAGTATGCCACCGGTCTTAGAAACTCATGTAAAACATCAACCCTTGAATTCTGATTTGAAAATTGATCGCGGTGATAGAATACCACGGTTCAGGAAACAGTTGTACTTGAAAGAAAATCTCGCCAGTCAGACATATTTCTTTCTTTCAAACCTTAATACGTTATTATTATAGACGCCTTGAAATGTAATGAAGCCAAAAGACTGAAAATGATGAAAGCGAAAAGACTTCATTCGAGTGGAGAAAGATGAGAGAGTTTATGTATGTCTGTGACGATTAATGGCGTCGTTCCTTTCTTTATGTTACATCAATGGATAAAATGTATACTGATTTATCATAAATTGACGACAAATTTCTAATGAGAATTACAAATTTGATTTGAAAAATGATACAAGTAGAATGAAGTCAGGCGTTTGTAAAAAGAAGAAGAAGAAGAAGAAGAAGAAGAAGAAGAAGAAGCCAGGGCGACATTACTTCCGGTCAGTTACTAGTAATTACCTTTCTCTTAAAGGGGTTCGGTAACTTTGTGGAGGCTTGATTTAATAAATTGTTGAATTTTGATATTTGTCTTGTATAATGATGTTCAGAAGGATAAATAAATAGCCAGGCATAGAAAGGTTTTCAAATATATAATGCTATTATTAAGATATCTATGACTGAATACTCCCATTTACGAAAGCGTATGGCCATACGCTTTAGTCTATTAAACACTGAGTCTATGGGGGAAAATGAGTCTGGCATTTCCGGTTACTTGCATATGTTTACTTTTGTGAAGCACATGATGTTTTTGAAGTGCATTTGTTTTCATGGGCTTCATTTTTACACCATATTACAAACACTGATAGCATGTAAGGCCAGGCAGCTCAGATTTTATCAAGCCTCTACAAAGTTACCAAATAACTTTAAGGGGATAATATTGTTTTTTACTTTTTAAAATAGGTAATAAAATAATGTCCGCTGCTAACATCATCATTCAACTCCGAGCCCTCGTTATTTTCAGGAAAAGGGTTGCATTTTATAAATTCATTCTCAAAAACATTGCTATTTGATATAAAAAAAGTTCTGCAATTCAAGTTTAAGCATTTATATCTCTCTAGTAACTGTATGATCATCATCAAGTTTGATATCATTGTAAAGCTTGTTTATTCACCTTCACAATGATACCACATTTGTATTGATTATGTAATCACGGAATGTGCAGTGCACCTAAATATAGGGCAAAGTCAAAAGTTAAAAGTTGCAGAATGCATTGTTATTGTTCACACTGAGTTCTTAACTGGAATGAAAGGTTTTGTTTCTTTGTTTTTGTTCCTTTTGGTTTGTTTAATTTTGTATTAGGTGTGCATGTTTCTGCTGTAATCCCTTGTTTGGTGGACAAATATTGTTTTCAGTGATTTTGAAGTGGAATTATTCTTTTGTTTTAAGATGGAATGTGTTTTAATCAGCAACTGACTGTGATAACATTAATATTGTGTTTTGGTTTCATGCAGAATATTGCAAGTTTCCACCTTAGCAGTACACAACTGCGGTGGGGAAAAAAGTCTCCCCTCAGCAAATTATCTCATTTTCAGCCATGTAACCCTATCACAGAAACATAAGCAACACAAACTCTCCTCTTCTCTTGGATTGCTTTTCACTTCAACAAACACATTCCCCTTTCTTGATGTGAACTCATGTTCTTTAACTCTCTCTCCCCTCTCTAACGAAACAAAAACAAACACAAATACACAAATTTGCAAATGACAAAATGTTTGGCACTTTTTATTGAGTAACATGCACATCAAATGTGGAATAGCAAAGGATCAGAAGTTCAGTAGCGAGTAGAAGATCCGAATACAGCTACGACAGCCTGGCATCTCCTCCTCATGCTTGTCACCAGCCTGGTGATGCGTTGCTGTGGGATGAGGTTCCACTCTTCGATAAGGATCTGTCGCAACTCAGCCAGTGTAGTGTGATCTGTCACTCTGGCGCGTACAGCACGGCCAAGCTGGTCCCACAGGTGCTCGATTGGGTTCAAGTCAGGGCTGTTCTCAGGCCAATCCATCCTCGTCACTGCCTCCTCCTGCAGGTATTCGGTGATGATCCTTGCTCTGTGTGGGCGGGCGTTGTCATCTTGGAAGATGGCGTTTGGTCCAAGATTGCGCATGTATGGGATGACCTCTGGCCGAAGAATGTTGTCTCGGTATCTCTCTGCTGTCAGGTTTCCATCAACGATGATAAGCTGTGTCTTTCCCTCAGCAGATATGCCACCCCACACCATAACACTGCCTCCTCCAAACGCTGTTACCCGGTCGATGCAGCAGTCAGCGAAGCGTTTCCCACGGCCACACTTTCACCCTTCCGTCCAGTTTCCTCAAGCAGAATCTGGATTCATCTGTAAAAAGGACATGCTGCCACATTTCCCGGTTCCATCGAAGATGTTGCAAACACCAGCGTTGACGGGAATGACGATGCAAGGCCGAAAGTGCAGGTCTTCTTGCTGCCTTGTGAGCTCTTAAATTGGCTGCGTGAAGTCTGTTCCTGATGGTCTGGTCGGAGAGTCGCTTGGCAAATCTTCGAGCAAATCGTCCTTGCAGGTTCCTGGAAGATAACCTTCGATTCCGCAGGGCAGAAAGGGTCAGGAAGCGGTCTTCTTGTTGGGTTGTCTTCTTTGGACGACCACTCCTTGGTCTGTCCTTGACATCCCCAGTTTCCCGGAACTTTTCCAATAATCTGGAGATGGTACTGGGACTCACTCCAAATTGAGCAGCAACTTCTCTTTGGGGAATACCGGCTTCGATTTGGCCGATTGCTCGAGCCTTCTCAACATTTGATAGACGTGGCATGTTAACATACGCGAACAGCTACTCTTTAAAAGTAAGCACTGCCAAGCATAAAGCTTGTGCAAGGCACATTTCATCTACCAAACAGGAAATAAACTTGTTGAATCATTCATGACCCATTCAACATCATTCACACACACCCGACATTGCAACAAAAGCAATAGACAATAGCCAAGATAGCCATTCAATTTGCAACTTTTCACTTTTGACTTTGCCCTCTATTCAGGGGTGCTGTGCATTCAAGGATGACATAACCATTACAAATGGGGCATGGATGTGAAGGGGGATAAATGAACTTTCCAATGATCTAAAAATCAAGAATGATTAAAAAGCCGCCAAAAAGATATCAAAGCTCAAAGTTGAATTGCAGAACTTTTTTTGAGGGGTTTATATGTGCTGTTGGTTTGCTCAACCAATAACTTTCAAAAGAAAGAATGACAATCTTTGATTGAGCAATAAAGATATTTATCCACATTAAATAGTTTAAATCTACACATTATACATTATTTTAAAAAAGTAAACTAATAGCAGAATATATGAAGGCGAACGAGGCGGCCACACCATTTAATTTTCAGGGGCAATTTCCACAGATTATACGTATATTAATATTTTTTGACGGCCTTTTTATTTGAAAATCTTCGATCCACGACTGGTCCAAATTTCAAGTATCCAGTTTCAAGTATATTTCCACTCATAAATTATATTTTAGAAATATATTTAATGAAATATCGTACACGTATATTATTGCAAAGTAAAGTATCAGGATAAGAAACACGTAGTCGTTACTAAACTATATGAATTTTCTTAAGTTCACAAAATTTCGTCATTTGTTATGTAATTCGGTCTCATTCGGTGTTTATCATGCACTCAGTCCATATCTACTACTGATGTAAGCAAATGCTTGACTGCTACCTTCTTGTTAAGAATTATAAAGAAGACAAGTATAAAAATAACCTCTCTTTCTGTATCAATGGCTCTTTCTTTCCTGTTCTCATGGTGCTCCTAATTAATCTTCTTTACCAATGATTCAGGCTGGGTGCATGCTTACAGCACCGTAAACATGTTTTGGGAAGATCCACTATATATTTTTTTTCCTCTTTTTTTTTTCTCTCTCTCTCTCTCTCTCACTGTCTCTAACTTTTTATCTCTTTAACCTTCTCCATCTGGTCTTCCCACTCTCTCTCTCTCTCTATTCCACTCCTCCTCCTCCTCCTCCTCCTCCTCCTCACACTTTTCAAGGCTAGCTCTCGTGCATTTCTAAACATAACGCAAATTTACGTTGTATAAAGTGCTGTTAGCGTCTCAACCTAAATCCCAAGTTTTATCATCTTATCCAATAAATTGCCATCTAAGACATATGCTTCATAAGTCACCATTATACCGGCGCGGATCATACAGCGGTGGCTTTGGTATTAGAGAAGAGGAAAGATGCAATAAGATAAACGACAACGGTAGAAGAAAAATGCATAAATTATACACTGCTTCAATCTGGCATTTAAGAAACGGGTTATCGTAAAAGGTTGACTGAATATCTGTACGCATCTATCCATTAGTACTAACTCGGTGGAATATACCCCTACACGGACTCTCTCCCAAACCTTGTAATTGCATACATATGACATGTCCTGGGAAAGATGGTCAGCGAGAGGGTAACAGGTTGCAGCTTGCCTGGGGATATTTCGACAAAGGGTGGAATAAAGGAAACCTTGTCTTGCACGCATACACAGTACAGAAAAGGAGTACCGGTGAAGGCAGTAAGATAGAGAGAAAGTGAGAGAGAGAAAGAGAGGGAGAGAGAGAAATATAAAGATACGAAGAAAATGATAGAGAGAAAAAAAAAACTAAGAGAAAGTAAAAGAGAAAGAGAGAGGGAGAGAAAGAGAGAGTGTGTGTATATGTGAAAAAAGTAAAAGATGCAGAGCTAGAGAGAGCGAGAAAGAGAGTGGCAGAGAGAGAGAGAGAGAGAGAGAGAGAGAGAAGGAGAGAAAGGGGTAAAAAGAAGGGTCAGATTTAGAAGGAAGCGAGGCGGAAATATTTATATAGACACCTGATAGAGGAATAGTGAGACAGAGAGCTCAGTGGCCCATCCTCTTTGTAGATTTGGTTACCATGTTTTCAATGAATTCATATATGTTGTTAATCTTCGGGGTAAATACATGTATAACCATTTAGGCCTATTTAGCTCAAAAACTTAAAAAGTAGTAGAAATATGTTATCTTTTGTAAAGACGTGACAGGGCCTATCATGTTATGACCAATTTATATGTGAAGTAAAGAACGATACACTATAAACTTCAAATAAAAATGCTAAAATACATTTAGATTTATAGAAAGATAGTGCAGAAAGAACATTGAGGCGTAGAGATATAATAGGCTAACGAAAATAATGACAGGAGAGATACAAGGGTGATGGATTATCGAGGGTAGATTTGAACAGCTGGGGTTACAAAGTTTGCAAGAATTTAATATTTGTGTTGCTTTTATACATTCTCCTAAAATGAAGTTTACAAAGAAAATTACACCATAAGTTTTCATTAAAACATACCTTTCTTTAAAGAAAAAAGGAGAGAAATTGTTGATCGATCTATTGCTATTTTCAAATATTGTCATCCAACCCAAAATAAACTTGAAATTAATCGTTCAACATCGATTTCATTGTGGTAATTTTCACGAGAGCGGTGAATTTTTAAACCTTTCGATGTTATTTTACGTCTCTATGGATAATTTCTAGGTGATGTTCCTTACGATCGATGCCCAAAGTCTCCTTTCCTAAAGGTTATGCTATCACCCGCTGTGGCTCAGGATATTACCAATAGAAGTTGAATAAAACATGATGAGAAAATAAACCTAATACAATCGTGCCTTTGCCCGCCACTAGGCAACTAGTTTGAAGCATTAAGTGATGATGTGGTTGTGTCATGTGTGTTATGGTTTGGTTTTTATCTATTATCAGGAAACCCGTTTTTTATCTGTTTATTTTATAGACCGGTTCTTTGAACAGGGAATACCTTGCTTTATGGTTGAAATATGTATTCTATCTATTTTTTTTTCAGAGTTGTGAACAGCATTGCACGGACTTTTAAGATGGTGGATGGTTATTTTTATCAGGATGTTCGATTTTGCGGGGAGTGCGGGCAGAGGGCACGGCTACTCTGTATTGGGTATCTCGCAAATCAAATTGATTTCTGGAGATCTCCCGAGCTCCATCCTTGGTTAGATGCAGTTTGGTTTCAATCGAGGAGAATCATCTGGAAGGACATTGCTATTCCCTCGAACTTATGATCTACATTTGGCCGCCGATAAAGGTTTACGTCTGGGAATAATGAACCAAAGCGGGTGGGGGGGGGGGGGATGTGGGTCTTACATAAAAGTGAGACCCCCCCCCCCCCCCCGTTTCGGGGGTTTGATGATGTAATAAAGTAATGCATTTGCTCATATTGATAAAATGATACACTAGCAAATTTATCCGTATATATAATATATATATATATATATATATATATATATATATATATATATATATATATATATATATATATATACATGTATATATATATATATACATATATACATATATATTTACAGAGAGAGAGAGAGAGAGAGAGGGGGGGGGTATGGTAATTGTAGGGACTGAGGTATCCCTTTGATGCTCAACTCAATATATTTTGTGATGTTCTCAGTGACAAGAAAACCGCTTGTTCAAAAATAAACCTTTAAAAAAGATAAAGAATAAAGAAAAAAAGAGATGATTTTTGAAAAAAAAGGAGGGAAAGAGGTGTCAGGGAAATAGAGGAAAGAGACAAAGGACATAGGAAGAGAGAAATTGTTAGAAAGAGATGCACAGTGGGAGAGAATGGTTAATTAACTTCAGTTAAATTAAGGTTCTCGAGGTATACTGGCGGATCCGGGAAGGGGGATGGGTTGCTCCAGCCTGCACAACTTTTTTTCCTCGATTTTTCGGACTTACCCCATCCCAACCCCCTCTCCCACAGAATACTGGATCCCCCGCGCCACTGCCCGACGGATGGTCACGGACATGGAGGGATGTGCGAGGTTTTGTTTTCTTCCGGCCAATCTTTAAGAATTCAGACAGAATTGATCATTATTGATAGACTTTGCTGAATCATTTGGACCCTCCATCTTTGTTCGGTGATCTGGGATAATGAATTGGAAGGAGTGATGGATTGGTGATGGATTGACAAATAATTGATAAATTCGGCCATGAATAGATTTATATGTTAATGGATAAATTCGTTGATCGATTGGTAAATACATCATGATTGATCTTACAATTTTCATGGAAGTTCCTAGAAAGAAATACACATAGTTGCAGAATCCAGAACATCACATAATGACATCACCCAAATTTGGTTAGTTTGGCTCAGAATTCATTTATTTGCATTCTAGATATAGTAAATTTTCAAATGAGCAATTAATTTTGCAAGGTTATTCTGTTATCATTTGGAGGGAGGGTGATAAGTTAAAAGTTTGATTGTTAATGTCTTTATAAGGTTTTTACTTATTAACGATGTATCCTTGATCATGTAACTAGTGTAAATATGTTGAATTCATTTAGATTCATGGGACAATTTCAAATTATCTTCTCTGTTCGATAATGGTTTCTGATAAATGAAACATTTTATTTTTTTCAGTGGTAACTCTTATATGGAACAAACCAAACAATTGCAATACGAAATTAATATAGCGCTGAGACGGCTGGGAATAATTTTGGCAATAATTGTAGCGAAGCCAGCCATCGATTTGCCTACTCAGATAACACGGTTACTGAAGTATGAAAAGGATAAGTGATAAATCGATGAAGTACCCCTAAAAGAGTTGGATGTATTAGAAGTACTTGACATTCGAAACGACCGAACGTGAATCTTCCCCCAGCGCTACCCTCTCCAGGCATGGGACTTTATTTTGGTACGGAATGGGGAACGTATACTTCCAAACCGGAAATGAATGCCCAGCCGTGTCTAGCGCGTCAGGGGTGTCTTCTAATATATCTCTATACTGTTAAAACGGGGTCTTCAGTCTGCAAGCGCTGGGAGGAAGAACGCATCAGGAATAATGTACTGTGGCGTATCCAGCAAGGGGTGAAGCCGGCTTACACATCCTTCCCTACGAACATGACGAAGGCAATGGAAGAAAGAAATCATTAAACTTACAGAGGTACTAGGTTACGCGGGACTTCCAAGATACACTCCACCCCTTGTTTAGATAGGATTCCACCACCCAACCCTCTGTTGCTAAATTTCTGGCGACGCCACAAATGTGAGATGGAGTCAGAATTTTGTACGTCAAAATGATAGCCTGCTTCCTATTTACGAATACGGCATACATTTTATGATTTTGTTTTTTTGCGTATCGCTGTGTCCCTAATTGCTTCGCATGTTACATGAAAGGAAATTTCTGATTTTTTTGTTGCCATGGTGATGTCTATATAGCAGGAGAAAGACCAAGACAGAAATTCAGATTGCGCGCAAACAGTATGCTGTGAGGTGAAAAGACGTGATGTATCAACAAGGTGAAACAATCAAGGAGGTGCTGAAGAAATTTGAGAGACAGAGAGAGAGAGAGAGAGAGAGAGGAGTGAAGACAAATAATAAACTTTTTTTTTTAAAGGTGATTTAAGTAGATGATACGGTGTAGGAAAAAAAGGAAAACAATAATGAAGGAAGTCATTAATGTCAAGAGGGTTTAAGGGGGAATAGATCAGACAACTTCTTATCAACGAAATAGCGTTTGTCGCTATTTGTTTATTGATGAGAACTGCAAACGCACCATGTGCCACAACATTTTAAAACCTATTTGTTGTAGCAATGGGAACATGTCTCTTGGTCGAGCATAAATTCATTGTTGGCAGTATTATTGCTAGATCATTCCAGTAAATCTTAAATTTATCGGAATATAATTCATTTGTTTGTCCCCGGCCTAGCGATAAAATTCTATAAAAAGGCATAAAAAAAAAACAAAAAAACAACAACAACAACAACAAAACACGTACTGCAAACTATGGGCTCCCTGTCGGGAGCGCCTTGAATAGACGCCTTTTTTGCCAATCGTGGAAAGTCGGTATTGGTCTTGACTGTAAACATTAAAATGACACAATTTCGTCTCCATTTTTGGACCACAGAAAGTGATGAAAAGGGTGAAATCGTTTCAGAAATAAACCTTGCTAATTGAACAACATTGAAAGACTGGGATACATGAGATAAAATGATAATTGAGTTCACTTATTAAATTTTAGGACTATTAAGGAAAATGGAATCCCCATTGGGTTAAGAAGTGAATTATGTATATGGTTAGATTAAAAGGAAAAGACAAAAGGATTTAAAATTATATAATATTGACTGGCCTTGAGGGGGATATCGAATATGTTGCCCGCAACAGAACCATATTGCCCCGAGTAGAAGACGAGAGCAATATGTTTTTTTAAAGGGCTATTTTCGATATTAACCGAAAGTGGAATCAGTCAATATTATTATTACCTGTATCATGTATATGCCTATTTTGTAGCAATTATAAACACGTCTGTTTGCCTGTCAGTCTCTCTGATTTCAGGTTACAGTATTCATACGAGGTGTTCAGACACAAAAAAATTATACCAAAACGGTACAGCTATAGCAAAACGGTATAGCTATACAATGGGTTTATGTGTCTGAACGCTGACTAACGAAACGTCGTATAACGAAACTAGGGCAGAGTATCGTTTCGAACTAGAACTCGATAACGAATCACCTTTCCGTGTGTGTCTGAACGTATGGCGACCATAGAACGGTATAACTGGGTGGGGCTTAACGTGAGCGCGCGCGAAAGGTGACCTTACCAGGGAGCAGGGACTAGCGTAGCCTTTTGACAAGGCCTCGTGACTTGGCTATTTTCCTCGTCATGCTGTGCCTGAGATGAGACTAGCCGGCGACGAAAAGAATCAACACGGCCCGGGTTAACGCGCGATCGAGCGACTTTAGTCGCGAGGCCTTTTGGAACCTGGGTTTCCATCGTCCGATATGAATTATTCACGAGTTGACATTCGTATGCTAACACGCCTACCGAGGATTATCGACCAATCACAACGGTATCTGTGGGGCTTGCTTTTTATGTGATTCGTTCATTATCGTGATATGTAAGAAAATGCACAACGGGATCGCCTGGTAAATAGCGCTTTTGCCATATCCCGTGGGAAGGCTCACAAATGCATCCTTTCCTAGCTTTGAGGACTGAAAGAATTGCCCTCAGTTGTAAGTCCTTGAAAGCTGAAATTTTCAGCATTTGCGAGGCAGATTCCGTGCTTTTCAGCAACAATTCTTCTTCAGACGCCATGATTGATGTAGCTTGCACGGGGTGCCGAGATGAAGGCGAATTTGCATACCAAATTTATGCTGACGTCATGCGAAGATACGTTCGCTGATTGGCTCCTACCTATAAGATAGCAGATCCTCGCTAGGAACAAGGAATAGCATAAGAAATACAGGCCAGGTTCCAAAAGGCCCTCGCGACTCACGTCGCTCGATCGCGCATTCACCGGGCTGGGCGGCTAGTCTTGTTATGCAGCCACTACTAGCTTAATTGCCGAGAAAAATAGCCTAGTCACGAGGGCCTTGTCTAAAGGCTAGGACTAGCGGCGACCATAACACGCGCAGTGGAAAACTGCGCATCTATACGATGTTTTTTTTCCTAATCCGTCGAGATATGTGTCTGAACGGTCCGTAGGTTATACGATGAAAATCTTATAGACGATTTCTTTATCGAGTTTCGGTATAAACGTTTTGTGTCTGAACAGGGGGCCGGGATAGAGGTATATAATCTGGGCCAAGCAATTGTGACGTAAATTGTTACCGCGCTTGTCCATTGTTTTACACTTTAACGCGTACACAATACTGCGCGGATGCACTTTGATAAAAGCGCACTGACAAGAAAGGGTGGAATATGGCAAAATGTTGCCCTCTTTTTTACTACATTCGTCTATGGGAAAAACCCGGAAGAGGGCAATATGACAAATATTGTCCGCTCCGGTTAACGGATTGGGAGTAACGCGCAAACTACGGCTTTTTATTTTGCAGCTAAAATTCCCTGCATAGGTACCTATACAGGGCATTTTAGCTGCAAAATAAAAAGCCGTAGTTTGCGCGCTACTCCCAATCCGTCACCGGAGCGAGCAATATTTGCCATATTGCCCTCTTCCGGGTTTTTCCCATAGACGAATGTAGTAAAAAGAGGGCAACATTTATATAATATTGAATGGCCTTGAGTGGGATACAAGGATATATCGCACGAGCTATGAGCATATTTAACGAGTCGGCACGACGAGTGAAATATTTTCAAAGCGAGTACGATATATCCTTGTGTCCCACGAAAGAAAAGCCATTCAATATTATTATTAATAATTGTATGATACCAAGTTTCTCAATTTTCACCATTAAATGTCTTTATGTTTTTGTATTGACTTCGACATAAAACAAAGGTAGAAGAACATTTTTGTCCTTACCCAAGCATCTTGCAAGAGCTGCGCGCATACATCCATTGTCTTAACCTTTGCGTATTTAAGCGCGTATTCACTTTTTTACGCGTCACGCGCACCCCAAACCATGAGATATGGAGATATATTGCACGGTCATCCGGTTACTTTTCCACAAACTATGAGATATTGTTTTAAAATTGCACGGTCATCCGGGTACTTTTGCGCAAACCAGGAGATACGCCAATTTTTCTGGTCGCCTGAAAACCCTTCATACAAATAATAATTATATAATATTGACTGGCCTTGAGGGGGATATCGAATATGTTGCCCGCAACAGAATCATATTGCCCCGAGTCGAAGACGAGGGAAATATGGTTCTTTTAAGGGCAACATTTTCGATATTCCCCGAAAGTAGAGCCAGTCAGTTATTATTACCTATATCATGCATATGCCTATATTTTGTAGCAATGACAGACACGTCTGTTTGCCTGTCAGACCCTCTGATTTCAGGTTATTCATACAGGTATGTAATCTTGGCCAAGCAATTGTGACGTAAATTGTTACAGCGCGTATCCATTGTTTAAGCCTTTTGTACACATTATTACACATACTCAATACTGCGCGTATATGCACTTTGATAAGCGCACTGACACGAAAGGGTTGAATATGGCAAAATGTTGCCCTCTTTTTTAGTACAGTGGTCTATGGGGAAAACCCGGAAGAGGGCAATATGTCAAGTATTGCCCGCTCCGATGACGGATTCGGAGTAGCGCGCAAAATACGACTTTTTATTTTGCGGCTAAAATGCCCTGTATAGGTAATGATTTACCATATTCCACCTTTTCGTGTCAGTGCGCTTATCAAAGTGCATACGCGCAGTATTGAGTACGCGTAATAATGTGTGCAAAAGACTTAAACATTGGATACGCGCTGTAACAATTTACGTCACAATTGCTTGGCCAAGATTACATACCTGTATGAATAACCTGAAATCAGAGGGTCTGACAGGCAAACAGACGTGTCTGTCATTGCTACAAAATAGGCATATGCATGATATAGGTAGTAATAATAATGATATTGACTGGCTCTACTTTCGGGGAATATCGAAAACGTTGGCCTTAAAACAAACCATATTGCCCTTGTCTTCGACTCGGGGCAATATGATTCTGTTGCGGGCAACATATTCGATATCCCCCTCAAGGCCAGTCAGTGAGATACAAGGGTATATCGCACGAGCTATGAGCATATGAGTGAAATATTTTCAAAGCGAGTGCGATATACCCTTGTGTCCCAAGAAAGAAAAGCCATTCAATGTTATTATTATTAATTGTATGATACCTAGAATCTCAATTTTCACCATTACATGTCCTTATGTTTTTGTATTGACTTCAACGTAAAACACAGGCAGAAAAACATTATTTTTTCCTTACCCAAGCATCTTGTAAGAGTTGCGCGCATACATCCATCCACTGTCTTAACCTTTGCGTATTTAAACGCGTATTCACTTATTTACGCGTCACGCGCACCCCATACCATAAGATATGGAAATATGTTGCACGGTCATCCGAGTACTTTTACACAAACCATGAGATATTGTTTTAAAATTGCACGGTCATCCGGGTACTTTTGCGCAAACCATGAGATACGCCAATTTTTCTGGTCGCCTGAAAAGTCTTCATACAAATAATAATCACCAATGATGAATTGTCGACGCAGATTATGGAAGTGAAAGAGGATGAAAAAGATACAGGGCTAGACAATGTTGACCACTTTTAACATATTAAGCATGTTAAGTGTTAAAGGGAGCCATCGCTCGATATCCATGTATGTTCAATTTCATTCGCTTGCCCCTATTGCAAGGCCGTGCATAACAACAATCTTGGAGCAGCGAAAATAAAATTGCTTCGAGGGTGGGGTAGTTTGTCATTTGGGTTGTTCAGTTCGTCTTTCTTCGGTCGAATGCATATCACTGCAATCGCGTGCTCGTTTACCGAAGATGTACGGAGATTCCTGAATATTACCCGAGCCGGGCCAAGCTCCAAAACACCACGATTAGCGACTTTTCGGTCCCTTTAAAAGAACAATGTATGATTCAAGGGGTAGAAAGAATTTTTCAAATACAAACGAGCCACAATATGCTAAAATTGGGATGGCTATGTAGGGCATCGCAGATAATTATTACCCCACTCTCCAATTCCACTCCTTAGCTGTCCACATGTTAACCCATGCACATTAACAAACATTTGCACCCGCGTCTTGGAGATAACCATGTGTAAATGATACGGGGCAAATGCGGCAAAAGCCAGCTCGGGAAATCGATTGCGATCAATAGCACCAGTGGCACATGCAACCACGCCTCTGAAGATAAATGTCGAATACCAAGACCTGACAGTCGTTTAGCCGGATGGTTGCCCGGCTTGCGGCTCCACATTGCCGTACTCTGCCAAAAGTTCATCAACATTGTTCGAGTTTTCAAGCACTTCTCCCGATTTGTGGTTTTTATAGTAAGCGGCCTTTAAATTCATCTACCCGAAGCCCAAGATGTCGAAATACGATATCTGCCGAGATTCAAATTAGACATTTTAAGTAGCTCGACCCAAAGCGTATATTAGTGGATTGCACATTCTGACACCAGCCGTTTGGAAGGGCATTAATGTAGTCAAGAACTAAACCTAACTCTACGAAATAGATGTATTTTAATATTGAATGTCCCAAGTGCTGTTCGGGGCTGATAAAGTCTCTATGTCTTGTTGAAATATAAGACTAAGATATGTAGATGAAATTGCAGGAATATCTATTTTATTATATGATTAAGAAATTATTGAAACACTGGGTAAACCATTGTTCCTTAAAAAACAACATTATTTCTCCAAAAGCGACACAATGCAACTTGTGAGAACCACTTTCCCTTTCTTTCTCTAAATGAAATACTAAATGAAATACTAAATCATAAAAGAGGGGTCTATACTGATTCCGAAGATAAACCCTATACTATGAAAGCATAGACAATAATCTCAGTAAAATTAAAATGATTTGTCCTCTACGCATCGAATATCAATTCGACTGTCTAGACCATTGTAATAAATGGCTTTCCATCTAATTCATCGGCAGTTGTGTCACTCATCATGATCCATTGATGTTTCAAAGGACAGACTAGGAGCCTTGCAGCTAGACTCCAAACCATGCCAAAGTGCCATACTTGTCCTCCCTATACGATGAAGACAGCAGTCATTGCTCGCACTTTCCCTCAACATGCTCAAGTTCTACGATGCGATTGCCCGGGTTGTTGTCATTTGACTTGTCAGAACTGGTGATTGGGCTTGATTCGCTGAATTTCATTGACCACAAAGTTTCGTCTCGCTCAAAGGCCACTGCATCACCAGTCATTGCATCTAGCCATTTTACAGTTTCTTCAAACATTTGGTTCCTTTGAAGAAGTGCAGAGGGTCTACATCCCTCCTCAACATAACGCGTCTCCTTTGGATCTTGAAAAAGGGTAATTCAGTAATCTTGTCTAAACATTCAGGAATATTGAATGCAAAAAATAAAGCTTAAGCCACTACTAAGATTTGTGATTACAATGGGAAAGGAATTAATCAAAGTAACTTGTGTTTATCATACAACCTTCCTTCGTGTATCTATGGACAATTGACTGTTACTTTAGTAATTTAACTGTGTCAGTTCGACAGAACGTGTCTTTTGAAGTATTTTAGTACTTTTGTGAACTCAACTGAAGTCACTGCTATGAATAGCGTCCGTATATGTCCTTTCCTTCTTCGGATTTTCTTTTTGGTAAGAAAGCAATGTTTTTTCAAGATTCAAGATTCAAATTTTATTTCACATTTCTTTAAAAAGTATACAGTACTGGGTAGTAACAGAACATTAAGAAAAAACGAAATATAAAATGAACATGATAACAGCATTGGAAACAGATTTAATTATCAGTGCAGCGGATATGAGGGATCAGCAAAAGGCCATTGGGCCGTTTCTTCATATTCTGATTCCTAGCTATTTTCTTAATTGAAATGTCGATATTATATATTCATATGGAAGTTTGGGATCTGAGTCAGATATAACCTACATTTTCTGAATATTCCGTAACCATGGTAACTCAATCACACTGAAATTTCCTTTAAAATCCCTTAGTAAGGAAGCTATAAATTGTGATCCGATTTTTTAATAATAAGATATAGACGTTATCATTTTCAAACTCGTGGCGACAGACTTTATTTATTCACCTCATCACCTTATTTCAGTTAGGTGCATGGATATATTTTGAAGGAAAAAAGTATGTGCCTGGATAAGTTTTATCTCAAATTTAGTATAGTAGAAGTTTAAAGGCGTTTTCCACGTAGATCGTCTATCTTTGTCGATATGATCAATGTTTATAAAGAAGAAAAATGTACCACCTATTAGTTTTTTAAAAATAAAATAGCTATTTAAATCTCGTAATTGTGGTCTGTATAGTGTTTTACCTCAATGGATGTGCATTTTGAAATAATGGATTCGACGCTTTTTTCTCTGTCTTTTTTGGAAGAGAAAAGTACCACGCAAACTTTTCATTCCTTTGGAATCGCCGGCGTAAAAATCATAAAATGACAATTACTCTTCTTAATTGTAAGAAAATAATAGTACATATCGACGAAGTGCTTGCAGAGATTCGTTCTTGCTTGATTGACATCATTGTACATCTCTTTAACACGCCCAATTTCCCAATTTGATTTTGGTTGTGCAGTAATCGTTTTACTGTCGCAAACTGTAAGACGTTTTCATATAATCGAATCGATTATTTTAAATCACTTGGACGCTCCTTCCCAAATAATCAATATCGCTATACTCATCCACGTCAAGTTTGATGACGGTAAATAAGAAAGAATTATCCCAAATTGAGTGAGCACGCGTCTTTGGAAACGTTCCTTATTTACTGACGTGAAAGACAATTAATGGAACTGAAGTTACGGGTATAAAAGGGATAACTTGGTATGCATGCTTGTCAAACATCGGCAGAAAAGGCGTAATTTACGAAGACAAAAATGACAAGTATAAGCAATATTTAAAACAAAAACATCCGAGGACAGCTATAAAAAGAGCCACCTTACCGAACCGTAACTAGTAAGTTGCAAAACGATACATTTTATTAGTTATTACAGTTTCGTTTGAAACTTATCTTCTTTACGAGATGACCCCACCTGGGATGACAGACAAGGCCGTCCAGGGTTGAGTGTAGGGTCTTCAAATACGCTGTAACCCATTGCCTACGGGAACCGTGTGGTCAGTGTAAAGCCTATAGAAATAAAGAGTATTTAGTAGTCAACGGGTTAAGACACCGACCATCGTCGACCAAGATTCATATGCTCCCCGGCTCTTCTCTTAGCTTGCGAGTTCCTTAGATGGACCCGCGATTAAACCTTAATGCACATAAATAACGCCAGTGTATAAATCACCGCTATATACCCTATGGTAATGCTTATTAATCCGCAATCTCGGTCAGCGCATTTTGCTTAAAATTATTTCTTATCCGCAAGAACTAAGGGTAAGACGGATGGGAAGGTTTGCCAGTGTGACAGAAACTTGTTGATACGTACACGCACACACAACCACCCTCTCGCGCACACTCGGGCCTCACAAGCGCTTCTATAGATAGAAGCGTCAGTTCACAATGTACTGTTCGAGAATACATAGCAAATCATGATCATCGCTCTCTCTCTTTCTCTTTTACTCTCTCTCTCTTGATGGACAGTAATAAAAGTATTTTTGGAATGCACGGGATTCGTTAGGTCGTCCTCATATTGGTTTATATCCTGTTTAATTTTCTTCCCAGATATTTGAGATTCTCCTGCGTGAACAACAATTAATTCAGTGATTGCACTCGTCAGATTCCTGCCTCGGATACGCGGCTCTACTGCATACGGTAAGTGAAGCAATTTTGCCACTTTACCGACTGTAGTTAAGATTTCAGTCACATTTTTCAAAAGATGGAAAACATCACTGCTAATTGAGGTTGTTTGCTCCTAAAATTAAAGTAACCCGCTGTTTTTGCAAACTTATTAATACTTAATTGTAATTCCGCTTGCGATGTGCGATGTATAACTATGGTGTGATTTAGTTTTGATTTCTTTCTCCAGAACAGTGAAAGTCATAAAAAAGCTCATCAATGAATACATCTCTGCTACACATTTTGATGACGTTTATTTTCCCACTACGTGATTTTCGGAGAGACAGGGTAAACATGAAATTTGATTTGATAGACAAAATTATCAATGGAATATTCCAATCCATGGTCTAATGTTCTATCGGCGCAAAGGCTACGAGGGAACGAGTTAATACTTCAAGACTCGGTAACAACGTTACCTCATTTTCAACTGATTTTTTTTTCTCTGGATAGAAGCATTCATTCCGTTTAGAACATGAATCAGTCTAACTGCAGCTTGTAAAATGATACTGAAATAACGTATTTACCAATGTCATGTACGATAAGAAAAAAACATTATATTTTGTGTGTTGATTAACTGAATGGAATAGAAAAATACGTATCTAGTCGCCATACTAAATCAGTGGATTTTTTTGAGGTTGTGCTCTATTTGTGCACTTTTGATAGCATCCATGGAATTCATCTTCCCTATAAAAACTGATATTTATTTATACCACGCGTTGCTTCATTTTGCGAGGGGGGGGGGGAGGGATAAGTGTAAGAATAGGTTTAAATTCGTCTTTATTGGACTTCGAGAATCGGTGACTTCATGTGAGCTTTAATAAATGAAGGTTATGGAGAGTCAAAGTAATTACCAAGGCAGCACAGAACTGTTGTGCTAGAACCTGGGAGTTATGTTCGGGATTGCCTATTCACTGTGACCATGATGACAGGCATGGGTTCGCTGAGTGCAAACATCGCTGTACCTCTGATAACATTGAAATTAAACCACGATGTATCCACACTTTTGATCCTTTAATCAGGTGACTATGAAAACAGAAGTCCAACTCCTATTCAGCAAAGCCTTTGAAAACTGTGCCCACTCGTTCTCAAATTTCTTCCTAAACCCACTCATCGAATGGACAAGTATCTCTTAACCGAGCCTTGTCTCTATATTTGAGTAAGAACTGAAACGGTTCTTGCCACGTTAAAGACAGAGTTGCCGGTGGCAAACTTCCATAAAGAAAATGGGGTTTATGGTCAGACACTTTCTGAGTTTCTCCTCATAGATTTGACGGTCGTAACCTGCGATTTGGAGACAAATTAATGAATAATGATATTTATTATACTCCATATTACCTATTCTAACCCAGTATCATAATGGTTCTGCGCTATCGTCTGATTTAGGTCAAAGTAACCCTTTTTGACGAGATTTTGGTAGTATCCCCCCCCCCAAAAAAAAAAAGAGAAAGAAAAGAAAGAAAAAGAAAAGAAAGAAAAAGGATAATAAAGGCCGGCAAAGGGATTGATATCTTAGAAAATGTAGATGCAGACTGAAAGTGCATCCTTATTTTAGCTCTAATACAAAATTAGTTCGACATCATAACTTGCACCCGATTCGATCTCGCAAAGACTTTCGAAAAATCATCTTCAGGACAATTTCAATACCCTATTTTATATCCTGTATAGATCATATAAGGATTACGTAATGTGTTATTGTAATGTTCGCACATGTCATTAGGTGATGGACAAAGCTAGAAAAAATGCCTTTAGTTGATTTTTCGAAAGTCTCTGCAATTGTGTTATTTACCGTAGATCCTCATTATAATAGATGAATTAACACGCACAAGTCTGACATGCCTGACGATTGGCCCTAGAACACTGAGAACAAATTGGTCTGGAAAGTGCTTATTAAACTCAATATTCCATTAAAGAGAAGGTTGAGTTCTGGGAAGGTGAAAAATAATTTGTGACCTTTGTTATTCCTTTTATATCAGTTTTGAAGAACATCACAGTAGAAATGTCCCCCGAAATGGATTGCCCTTCAAATGCCCTCCTATTTGAAATATGACAAGAAATAGCTAAAGTGTTCGGGCCAAACATTCATGTCACATGTGTGTGCACATAACGGGGAGGGGGTGTGGGGGTGTCACACCCCCCACTCAGAATTGCTGTCGGCAAAAAAAAAAGAGGGGGAAAGGGAGTGGGAAGAGGAAAGAGAAAAGGAAAAGGAGAAAAGAGAAAGGAGAATAAAACAAGAAAAGAAATAAAGAAAAGGGAAATGATAGGAAAACATAAACTGAAAAGAAAGAAGTAAAGGAAAAGTGAAGGAAAGAAAAAGGAAGAAATGGCCATTTTTTTTTTGCTCACTCGCAAAGTTGATATTCGGGCAAAAGGTGTCCCCCTTCGGCAATGGGCTGCATCCCCCCTCCACCAAGATTTTCAAAGTACCGATACTCGGGCAACCACCACTTCATATTCGATATTCGGCAGCAAGGTGTCAGAATATCTACATATTTGGGCAGCGTGGTCCTCAGATAATTATGTGACTTCTGTATGTAACTTCTTTACATTTTCTCTACGAAAACTTTAAAAAAATTAGAAATTGAAAAGTTGACATTCGGGCAAAAGGCGTTTCCCTTCGGCAATGGGCTGCAGCCCCCCCCCCCCCCCCGAGGATTTTCAAAGTACCGATACCGATATTCGGGCAACCACCACCGCATATTCGGGCAGCGAGGATCCTTTATCAGTGATAGATAATTATGTAACTTCTGTACATTTTCACTATGAAAAGTAAAAAAAAAAAAAAGTTTTAACAATTTTGCTCGCTCGCTCGCAAAAATTTAGAAATTGACAAGTTGATATTCGGGCAAAAGCCGTCAGCCTCTCCCCTCCCCCCCCCCCCCCCCCCCCCTTGCGAAAATTGGCCCATATGATCAAGATCTCTACATCTACGGTTTTCTTTGATTATTATTTGTGTGGGTGTGGGGAGGGGGGTCGACAGATTAGGGTGCAGCATTTTGGGGGAAATTTCGGGTGTCACATCTTTAAAATTTGTCGGCAAATTTGGGTGTCACACCCCCCCCCCATTCAAAATGTCCTAGCGACGCCCCTGTGTGTGAAGTCCAATATGCCTATTTCTGTGTGCAGTGCATGTGCTTTTCAGCGAAATTGGGATATTTTTTTAAAATCATTTTGATGATTCTAAAACCTTACAATATACACCAATTCTTATGTAGTCATGATCAGCCTTTCCCAATCACTTTGAGACATATTCTTTCAGAATGTAATCGCATGACCAGAACTCAACTTTATCTTTAAACTCAATATTTCCAAATGTAATGCATGCATGTTATAATATAGCAGTCTTTAACATGTTTATTCATGCAAATGCGTCTCTCTGATAGAAAAAAATATGGACAGATAAAAGTTCTTATACAGCGTTTATATGCAGTAATGACAGACAGAGCGTGACTATATTGTGGTGGTGGTGGTGGTGGTTGAGTGTGTGTGGGGGGGGGGGGCATGAAACCTTGTTCAAACTAATGGGGGTTAAGTAGACCTCTAATCTTTATAAAAGAAATAATATGATAACTTTTTTGAATTTTGTTGACCTTTGTTGGCAAATTCGACAATCTTATAAATTGCCCGTCGGACCATCTTTCAACCCTGCATGCCACCCAATTTTGAGATGACCAAGCGTTGCTCATAATGCTTATGATTAAGTAATGAAGAACGTAACGAGATTACAAAAGGCATGTTCACCTTTGGAATGTTGCCAACTTCTGAATAGCCAATTAACTGCCATTTCCTGATTTTTGTTCAATCTCTTTATTAATGGAAAGAAGAACAAAACAACTGAATAATAACTATTTTTTTTATTATGAATTTATTATTATTATTATTTATTTATTTTTTGCTTGTTGTTACTGATAATCGCACTTTATGAACAACTGTTTTGAAGCCACTGGGACTTGTGAATGCCTGACATTTTGTTGTTTTAAATTTCATATCGGAAAATAAAAGATTTCTGAACGTCATTATCGAAGCTTTTATACTTTATATGGACTCGTAATCGAATAAGAAGTCAAAGAAAACAAAAAAGATTTAAAAAAAAAGGAACAAATAATGAGGATGGTATAAGGATAATATAATATGATAGCATATGATGAACTATACATCCAACATCCAGAGATTACGATCTAAACATCTTTTCGAATCATAACGTGGAAAGTGAAGAGAATAGGTAGTGGCAAGAGTGGCATTTGAGCTGGAGTTGAATCGTGGGCAATGAGAGGCATTGTGGGTGATGAGCACCCTTCTCAAGGACAAGGAGCATACTTGACTTTAGCCACTTGACAGGCTTACTTTTGAATATTGAGTGCCAAAATCGTATTTATGGTTTAACTGGCCAAGTATGCGGTACACTCTATAAATGGGGAAAGTGAATCCGTTAAAATGTTGGAATTACCTGGTGATCCATTTTAAGTAGGTTTGAAGATATTGAACTCATTTAGATATAATTGTAGAAATTAACACAATCTCGAAGAAAGACAGAGAGATAGATAGATAGAGAGAGAGAGAGAGAGGGGGGGTGAGAGAGAGAGAGAGAGAGGGAGAGAGAGAGAGAGAGGGGGGGGGGGTGTCACGGTAAAAACAAAGACTCATGTGGAATTACGTATATATTCATAAACTGTTAAGTACAGGAAATTTTCAACTTTAATGTTATTCCATGAAGTATGCATGCAGTGAAAGAATGTTTACTTTTATGTTATTCCATAAAGTATGCAGTATGGGAAATTTTCACTTCTGATCAGTGTTATTCCATAAAGTATGCAGTATGAGAAATCTTCAATTTAATGTTATTCCATAAAGTGTGTAGTGAAGGAATGTTTACTTTTATGTCATTCCATACAATATGCGGTATGGGGAATTTTCACCTTGATGTTATTCCATAAAGTATGCAGTATAAGAAACATTAACTTTAATGCTATTCTATGAAGTGCAGTATAGGATATTTCCCCCTTAAATGTTAAGTAAAAACAGTATAGGAGATTTTCACTTTAATGTTAAGTAAAAGTATGCAGTATAGGAAATTTTCACTTTTATGTTATTCCATAAAGTATGCAGTGTAGGAAATTTTACTTTTCTGTTATTCCATAAAGTATGCAGTATAGAAAATTTTCACTTTCATGTTATTCCATAGAGTATGCAGTATGGGAAATTTTCACTTTAATGTTATTCCATAAAGTATGCAGTATAGGGAATTTTCTGGCTAACGTTATTCCATAAAGTATGCAGTATAGTAAATTTTAACTTTAATGTTATTCCATAAAGTATGCAGCATAGGAAAAATACGTTTTTCATTCTCTGTTTATATCTTCTATAGATAGCATTATGGGAAGCGAAAATGCAGTAGTAATGTTGTGGATTACATTTATGATGATGATGATGATGATGATGATGATGATGAGAGAGAGAGAGAGAGAGAGAGAGAGAGAGAGAGAGAGAGAGAGAGAGGAGGGATTGGGGAGGGGAGGGGGCGAAGAAAAATTGCCTAATATCCTGTTGGAACCTTAAGCAGTATTTTATGATCTTTTGTTTGTTTGTTCGCTTTTATTTCTGCATTCTAATAACAAATACAATAAAACAAATTTTTACATAAGTATCACATAAGTAGAAAATCATGTACAATAATAGTATACAATAACATAATACAAAGCATACAAACAAGAATAAGGAATATAACAGACCTATGTGAATATTTTTTCTCCAATAAATTAGAGACGTAATTTAGAACGCAGGAGACCGCCATCGTGAGCGTTTCTTTCAACAACTGCGGTAAAGAATTGTGATATAATGTATGACGTGAATTTATATCAAATCTATGATGATTGATATAGTCACTGAGAGAGAGAAAAAAATAGCCCTAGATACTCATTTCACGTGATATGTGAAAAAAGTAGGTCATCATATATCGCTTTGCCGTATGCTATTACCCATTCTCTCCATAGTAATTTGCTAATTTTTTTTTCTATTTAAAGTTAGCGCTGCTACCTTTTTATATTCGGCCGGCATAGAATATCAGTGATAAGATTCATTGAAGATTTCATTTAAGAATAAAGCTAACTGGCGCCCTTGCCCTTTCAATTAGCTGAGATAATTAGCCAATTTGTTCTTTGCATTTTTTTTTTCTCTGAGACCTATCACTGATATTTACCCTGACGATGTGTTAACCATGAATTTATATTGCATTTACCTGTTCCGGAGATTTTGGCCTATTGACAAGCTCTAGCTTCGTCTTTGAGCGCCATATATATATATATATATATATATATATATATTCCCTGATTAGGGAAAATTGTCTTACGAGACGTAAATACATTTCATCATATCTTTTTGGAGTGCATTATAACAAGGGGTAGAATATGTATGTCTGCGTATTCACGACGTTATAGCCCGAGTAACAGAGTTGTCTGATGTAGCTTTGCTGAATTCGTTTCCACATGAAACTGTTAGTACATTAAAAGTATATTTTAAGTGGTTTAGAAACCCGGGGGAAATAAATACTCCATGAAACATCTCATGTATATAAGTACACCTACCAACCTAGCGGCAGCTTGCGATTCCATACCGAGATTTTGACATTTACTGAATAAGGTTCAATAGCATAATTTGAATTGTTTTCTTTCATTATTAATCAACATGCGTTTGTCTCCATCAATGAATTAAAATTATGAAAGTTAACAATATATCATTCATTTACAAAGCTTATAATTTGATGTGTGAGCAAATCATTTTAGCAATAGTTTGACTTTCGGAAATTTTCACTCAAAGTATGCAGTATTAGGAAATTTTCAATTCAATGTTATTCCAGAAAGTATGCAGTATGGGAAATTTTCCTTTTAAAAATTTTCCATAAATTATGCATTAAATTTTTATCAAATATGAACTAAAAAACCCGCTCTTTAAACAGGTAAATTTCTGTGATACCATTTAAATACTATTGAAAATTCCATATCGTTGTATATATCTTTTGTTCAAGAATAATGATTAGCTATAATATATATTAAGCTATGGCATAGTATAGTGTTTCTATTGGTGGATTCCATCACGCGAACACGTGATATGTAAAAATAGATGTACAAGACAAGGAGTGAGCACAGAGAGGGAGAGAGAGAGAGAGAGAGAGGGGGGGGGGGTTGTTAAGGAGAATGATAAAGAGCAGAAACAAATGAATAAAGGGATAGGAAGAGAAACATGAGCGAAGATGGGTGTGGGAAAGAAAAATTGTAGACAGCAAGAGTGAAAAGAGAATTAAAAAGAGAGATGGAGAGAGAGAGAGAGAGAAAGTAAGGGAGAGAGAGAGAGAGAGAGAAAGTAAGGGAGAGAAAGAAATGGGGGGGGGGGTCAGAGGAGAGAAATATATACAAATTTCGAACAGATCTATATACTGGCAATGGAAACAAGGTTTGATAACAATTTATCGGTTAACTCGTTAAAATCAGGGCAATCGTGCTAAATTTCAATGTCATTGCGACATCATTTTCTGTATTCATTTTGTTTTATAAGTCACGTTTTAAAATATCATCTGTCATACCCTCATTTCACGTGCAAGGATATACCGTATTAACTTTCATATTTGAAAAGAGAGCGATTACATATTTCTCTTCCTCAACATATTTTTCATGTTTTCAACCTTAAAAGCCCATCATCAAGTATCGCCTTAATAACGTAATTACGACAATGAGCAAGGCTATTTGTATTGCACAAAAACATGATATTTGGAAAATTGTGTGTAACCTCTTCAACCTACGAGACAATAGTAAAAAGCCTGTAGAAAAGGCAGCAAGGATATGTTTGAAAAGAGAAGTACAAAAACATTAAGATGCAAAGAGCAAAATGAATTGTGAAAAGAGGGAGGGCAGAGGGAAGGGCAGAGAAGGAAGAGAAAGAGAGAGAGAGAGAGAGAGAGAGAGAGAAGATACTAGGAGAGGAGGGGGGGGGGTGAGGGCAAAGACAAAAAGAGGTTCATGAGGGGAAAAGTGTGAATAAAAAAAAGAATACATAAAGAAAGAGAGACAAGAAAAGAGAAAGAGAGAGCGGGGAGTATCTGTGTGTGTGTGTGTGAGAGAGAGAGAGAGAGATAGAGCGAAAAAGAGAAAGAGAAAGAGAGGGAGAGAGATTAGTGAGTGAGAGAGAAAGAGATGAGAGAGAAAGCACGCCAAAGAAAGATTGTTATGATAAGAGCAATGGAAAGAATTTGGGACAACAGTGATTTAAAAAGATTTTTTTTTTTTATTATTCAGAGAGTGGGGATGGGGGAGAAAGTGAAATACAGAAGGAAGACTAAAGATGGACTGAAAGAGATGGGGCGAGTTAAAAAAGAATGTGTAATAGGACGAGATCGATATGTTAATCATGATTCTGTATATGGTAACGTAGCAAGAAACCCTATTTAAAAAAAAAAAAAAATCATCACTACATTTGAATTACAAGGGCGCGTGTTATTATTACGAAATTGTAAGCAGAAGGTCATTCATGATCAATGGATATTACCTTGAGCTTTTCTAACAAATGTCTTTGATAAATTCAGCGATTCATTGTGGTTACGACTTTAATGTTTCATTGTAAACAACCGCAAAGTGTAAGTAACAACCGGTACGGTCTTCCTTGCATGTAATATAATTGCCTTTAAGGTCAAAATTCTCTGCAAAAAATATAAGTTTCGTTCCTCCAAAATGATATAAATCAACAAATATGCGTACCAACTTCAGTTTATTGCAGTGACAGAAACAAGAATTTATTGTGTATGAAATAAGGGTTAACGGGATTATGTTTGAATACATCATTCCTAATTCAGGTCGAGTTGATCGAAATGAATAAAATATGTACAAAGAAGGGTTAGTGATCGCTTTCTTTTGATTATAACATATTGACAGTAGCCTTCGTAAAAAGGTTAAAAGAGAACAAAAATGGTGAGTTGAAGCATGTTAGAGATATGGATGACTTTAAAAAAAACGGGATAGGTATGATTGTATTAGGAAATTGTGCTCATGGTATTAAGATGATAAGTGAAGGTAATGTATTATGTATGAGCTTTGATGAAACATCGGTCCTAAGTGTTTTAAGATATCAAGATAGATTTTTTTTTTTAATCGAGTGAAACATTTTTCTTCAAAAAGTAAAATCGTTCTGACCGTGTTTTCCTAATGATATTACGAAATGCTTTCAGAAAACAACGAAATGTAACAAAAAGCAAATTTCTGTAACACAACGAAATATTATTACTTTCCCTGAAACTTGTGCTCAATTTAACTTCTTACATTTTATTACCACAATTTTTGAATATTATCTTACTTAAAGGTATTCAATTTTTTCAGTTTCTGTTTCTAAATCAGAACAACTTGGCAAATTCTACTTCCTGTGAAGTTAGTATTTGGCATTTTTCTGTTCCTGTAAATTTGTAAATTAACCTGTCTCTTTACCATAGGAGAGATTTTATTTCGCATAATATAACAATTTTATTCCTCTTCTTTTGCACTTCCTCGTGTTGGAAGGCTCGGCAACATTTAACTGAATCGCCCAATGTATTTATGGACTTCATCCCTGCTGAATATGAGAAGTTCAGTGATATCAGGGTGATGTTGAAGTATATTATTATGAAAAACGACTCGCCTGATTGTCAACACAATTAAGCGTCCGACACGAATCCTAATTTCAAGAAAACGTTCTTGGCATGAATAAAAATCACATCCTCACACGAGTTCTGAAGAAATCATGATAGCTGGAGTGAAAGGACTAATCACATTGGCTCTTCAATTGCCGCATCAAGCGGATTCCCGAGTCCGATCGTGTTTCTCTACTATACTGCAAAAAAATAGGTCAACCTTTTTTTTATCGCCAATTTTCTTGTCCTCTTCCCTTAGCTCTGTCCTCTCATATCCATTCTCTCTATTCCTTTTCTCCCCTATCTCCACCATATTTCCCCTCTCTCCCCCCTTTCATTTTTCTATTTCTATCTCTGTGGCTAAGTCTAAATGTATAATGAGTATTTAAGTGTTATCTCTCTATCTCTAGGGACAAAAAAGGCTCTTCTTTCTGTTTCCTTTCTCCTATTTTTTATTGTTTTTGAATTTTAAATTGAAATAAGCCATCCACCTCCCTGCCTATTTTCCTGAAGCCCCTCCCTTTGTTCTATTTTGCCTCACTGTGTGTCTCTCTGTCCCCCTCTCTGTATGTCCGTCTGTCTGTCTCTCTCTGTCTCTCTCTCTGTCTTTCTGTCTGTCTGTCTCTCTGTCCCCATCTGTCTGTCTGTCTGTCTCTGCCCCCCCCCCTCTCTCTCTATGTCTGTCTGTCTCTCTCTGTCTTTCGCCATCATTTACCACCCACTTTCTCATATTGTCATTGTATTCATTTTGTCTGTCTCTTATATATGTTTCGCTTACCACTTCTCTCTCTCTCTCTCTCTCTCTCTCTCTCTCTCTCTCTCTCTATCTCTTTCTCACTATCTCACACCCATCCCCTCTCCTCCTACCTTTACATCCTTCATGTCCTTCATGTAATCTCTCTCTCTCTCTCTCTCTCTCTCTCTCTCTCTCTCTGTCTCTCTGCTTTGGGTAGCTTACCATCTCTATCTCTTATTTCCTCTCTATATTTGTCTCTTTATCTCTTTAATACTTCCCATCTTTCTTCCTCCTTCTCATCTCTCTCTTTATCATTTTATATCATCTCTCTCCTTTGATTTCATACCCGCCGGCTTTAATACTTAAAAATCACTTTGTGATCATGTGCGTGATATTTTCGAGAATATTAACAGTCGCCCGGAGCGTTATCTTCTACCGACGATTCTTTTGTTCAATCTCGAGCTGTTTTTCCTGTTAGAATTGCAGTGATAGAAATTGAAATATAGATCATGGCAATATATTGGTTTATTTTTAATGTCTTTGATTTTAAATATTTCATTAGGCATCTTTTATTCATCATGGCTTTGTCTACCAAAGAAAACGTGGTTATTTCCTGGGTTGCTAATTTGTAAAGGATTGTAATTATAAAAAAGCCAATTAATAAACCTGTTCTTAAGGAAAAGCTGAAATAATCAATAACATAATTTGAATCACATTTATTAACCGAGATCGCCCATTATAGGCTTGTATATCACGGTTCATGGTTATGTTTATGTTAATCTATTTTTGATTACTATTCCCTGTATAGTTTATTGTCATGATAATTTTCTGATTCAATCAATCAGTCTCAAATCATGTGCATGGCCAGTAATGAAATGTGTTTATGACCACATCAAGCAAACGAAAAATGTGCTCGTAATAATTATACATGTATACTGAGGCCGACATTATTTTGATGCCCATTGGACAAGCACGTTTTGATAAAAAGGAGGTTTGTTCTTGCCATGCTAACACAAACATTTCCGATTAGTGGTCATGTTTTAAAAGAAGAATATTTCCATCAGAAAAAGTTAATTTAATAAATTTCGGACAAAATATTTTTTTAAAGACCATGTTGTTGGAGACGACGTGAGGTGTCCATACAGGTGAGACGGCCTGGTTATCAAAATCAGACAAATTAATGTCTGTATAGACGCGGCATCCATACAACTGGGCAGTTCATACGGAGGCAAATGAGACGGCGATGCTAGCAACGCGGAAAAAATATATATGTAGACAATACGCCTCTGACGCTAAAGGATACTGTTTAATATTTTTGAAGAAAATGTAAGATTTCTAAAAAGGATCTCAACTGTGTCTTAAACAGCTCGAGAAATTATGACCGATGGAAAGTTGTATGCACATGCGAAGCCGTGAAGCCAAATATATAATATTGAACAGAGAATGTGCCTTTTTTATTTCTTCGTATTTGCAATACGATAAAATACAATGCAATATTGGCATTTATATAGCGCTCTTACAGAGTTGTATCACAACGCTTTACAAACATATGTACTAACTTAGAAATACATGAGTACTACAAGAACATACAATCATTTATTTAATGGTTGAAAAGAAAAAAGTTGTATACTATTAATTTCAATTTCTAAGATTGAAAAAAAAATAGTTATGCCCCTGTTACTTAGTTACCTTCATACCCAAACACTTTAAGTGGATACTTCATATTATTCACGAGAATAAGAAGAAAACTATGACAGTATAGTTTCTTGTATTCATTAACGTTTGACATTCCCGGTGCTCCATCATCACCCCGCGTCCATGTCAGGAACCCGTTCTTAACTAGAGTCCCGAGTAGCAAACTGCACTCATGACCAGCTTGGTTGGTATTCGAACCCTCAACATCTAGAATGAAAGTCAAGTGAATGAACCACTGTCATATAACACTTTCATATATCAGTGTTAGATATTAGGTCTATAAATACAAATAAGCTCTACATGTATAAGCAGTGTCAGATTATACGACGGCGTGTTTAGCATGACGGGGAATTTCTGTATAGACACGGTCTCTGATGGCGAAGTGCAATCAAATGGTCATCAATTGGCGGTTCCTCTCTTCCCCCCTCCCATTGCACTTTTGCCGCCTCCAAAGGACAACATCATCTCACTCTTCCTCCCTATCCATCTCCATTGTGCCCCCTTGGTTTACACAACCATCCTTTGCGCAGCTTGGTGGAAAGGGAGATGGGCAGAACTGAATAAATACCACACAAGGGCTCGGTGATGCTACGGCGGATTAGCTTGTTGATTGCTTCGTGTCTTCTTCAATATGTAGCAGGGGTAATAATCGCCGTAATACCCGCAGATCCCTCGCAGCTTACCGTATTTCAATTTTAATCTCCAGTCAACGATACCCCTTGATTAGCTTGGCCTATCCTCTCTTGTTTTCCTGATTTCTTGATTCCCTATCCAACTATCATGCCTATTTTTCCTCTCTCCCGTCTCTCTCTCTCTCTCTCTCTCTCTCTCTCTCTTACTATGTCCCTAACTGTTTACATCTTTATATCTCATTATCTTTCCACAATATTTCCACATCTTACTTACTCCTTATCTACTCTCTTAATTTACATCGATATTATTTCTCTTAAGGTAACACTGTCTTCGTTTTTTTTTTGTCGCTCTCTCTCTCTCTCTCTCTGTTACTCGTTTTCCCCCTTCTCTCACTTTTGCTCCTTTTCTCCCTTTTTCATTTCCCACTCTTTCAATCTCTCTTGATATTTCAATATTTCTTTTCTATTTTATATGTCTGTAGTAAAACATTTTCTCTTTATCACGTTATCCCTTTCACTCCGTCTCTCGTTTTCTTTAATCGCACTCACTCTCTACTCTCTCTCTTTTCACTCTCTGTCTTTTCTCTCTCTCTCTCTCTCTCTCTCTCTCTCTCTCTCTCTCTCTCTCTCTCTCTCTTCTCTGACCTTTGTATAGAGTTGGTCTGAGATGAACCTACCCTTTTCATCCAAACAATATTGTGGAGAAGGAATGGCGCCTCTAATAGCCGTTTTTAGTTGGTAGAACTAGACATTAGTGGTGCTAGTAGTTGTGATAGCCATGGTCATTTGTTTTTAGAGTTTCAGATTTGGTTGAAAGTACTGCTTAGAACCAGGCTTCCCCTCATCACGTTGTCAATTTGAAGAAGAAAAAAAAAGAAGAAGAAGAAGAAAAAACATAAGTGTAGCGATCGACTGCTATGATACCCCAAGGCTGATATGTATTGTTTGGGTCCAGAATCGAATATGAAAGTATTTTCGATCTCTGATACTTGCATGAGTATAACAACTTTCATTTTTTAGTCACAGGCCACTTTTTTGAAGAGAGGAAAGTGGATGGATTGTGTTTTTTTTTCTTATGTTCTCCATGATGATGTATTTTTTTGCTATTTCAGGTAACATCATTGAGATTAACAAGCTAAGCTTATGCCTGCACCTTCGCATACGCCAAACATGTTATCATGGTGTCAGCATTACTTTTATCACCTTTCTTTTTGTCTTTTAGTGCACCTAGAGCACTCCACAGAGTGGATTGGGCGCAATATAAATCATATGAATTATTATTATTATTATTTGGATGTGTCATATTCCTGTATATTCTACTTGACAATGCCATTTCAATTTTTATTCAGCCTTGATAGTACCAGGATAACTCCCTTTATGCAACTTTATATACTTATCATATTATATAGGTCATAGTTTCTCCGCGATACCAATGATAATTATGGTCCCCCTTTCTTTGTCTCGCTGCGCCTTTATAACCAATGGACTACACATGCATGGAGACTTTATTCATTCAATATTCAATTATTTACACATTCTTGAATTACGAAAAGGGTTTCTCCATTCTAGGAAGAATTCACCAGGCTCAGTTTTGAGAGCTCCTGATTCTGAATTATGATGGTCCAAACTCAATCTATAATGATGTCATACGTGACTTGGATAGAAGCAAGACTCTATGGTCCCTCCTAACATGCCTAAATTTTGTGCTTGTGAGAGAGAGAGAGAAAGAGAGAGAGAGAGAGACAGTGTGTGTGTGTGTGTGTGTGTGTGTGAGAGAGAGAGAGAGAGAGAGAGAGAGAGAGAGAGAGATGAAGAACAAGAAGAAGAGCGAGAGGGGGATATGTGACGAAAGAAATGTTTTATTCGTTTTGTGTTCCTACCCGGCAGTAGCCTTGACATTGATGAGCAGGGTGTTGTTGTTCTTTTTTCTGCGCCGACGTCGGATTTATTCCGGCGACGCGTAATCCTGTCATCGCCCTGATAACAAGGCTGGCTGTCATTATCCGTGTCATCATCCCCGCCATCATCGAATCTGTCAGCGGCATCATCTGTCTCCGTGATAGAAAAGTCAATGACAATCAGACATTGAAGTCGATGCCGAGTTATGACAAATATGCGAGTCATGTTGGAAAAACTCTATAACACGTGTGAAGAAAATAAACATTTTAGTTTGTTTTGGAGTGATAAGACTCATTGTCGTTCATGACATTTCAATATTGTCTTTTTAAGCATGCCTGGTTCTTATACAAGGCCTCACATTGTAAGCAATGTTGTCGTGTAGAAAATGCAGAGATATATGTATGACAAGTATGCTTGTCATGTTGGAAAAAAAATCTGTATGTGCAAACAAAATAAACATTTTGGTTTGTCTTGTTTGTTTGAGAGTGATAGTTCTTATTCTCCTCAATCGTCGTTCATGTCATTTCAGTATTTTCTTTTTAAGCATGCAGAATTTTATTGAACACCCTCTTCATAGGCAATTATCTCATCGAGCAGAAAATGCAGAGATATGACAAATATGTGTGAACAAAATAAACATTTCGATTTGTCTTATTTGTTTGGAAGTGATATTTCTTATTCTCCTCTATCATATCCATTGTCGTTAATATAATTTCAATATTGTCTTTTTAAGCATGCAGGATAAAGCCTCACATCATAAGCAATCCTGTCGTACGGAAAATGCAGAGCCATGAGAAGTATGCGTGTCATGTTGGAAAAAACTTTGTAAAACGCGTGAACAGAATAAACAATTGTATTGTATTGTATTGCATCATTAAGTTAACAACTTACCCGTACAGTGCTTAAACAATAGCGAAGATACCTGACCATGTGCGCTTGAGCCTCAGTAGTTCGTCGGCAGTAATGTCTTTTCAAAATGGTTCTGATTAAACAATTAGGCTCGTCATATTTGTTTTGGAGTGATAATTCTTTCTTCCCTGCCATTTTCATCCATGTCTTTTCAAAATGTCAGTATTGCAGGATCTTATTAAAATCCTTCTCACACAGGCCATCCTGTCAAGAAAATCGCTTCCGGAAAACAGGGGAGGGTGGAGGATGAGGTGGCTTGTTTGTAGCCAATTGTTGATTCATGTATGTCGTATATGAGCAACTGGAATTTTCTGGCGTGTATGCTTTACACTGGAGATATACAATATTCAGTACTGATTAAATATCGTGATTATGTATTATGATTTTGTAATTGTTTATGTAAATATTCCATTCGTTTAGGGAATATACACTGATATAAGTAGCATTTTATATTTCATTCTATTCATATGACACTTGACACTGGATGTCTAAAGGGCTGGTCACATTAGTCCGATAACGATAACGATAACGATAACGAAATTTTCAATTTCAAGTGGAGGTGCCGTGGTCCAGTGGTTTAAGGCGCTTGACTTGAGATGCGAGGATCGGGCGTTCGATCCCCGGCACGGCACTTATGCCCTTGAGGAAGGTATTTTATCTACATTGCTCTTTTATCGTACATCAAATAAATGAAGTGTTAAAGGCATATTGATACCAGCGTTCGCATGTGTTTATTTAAAAAAAAATAATAACAAAAAAAAAAGAAAAAAAAAAAAAAAATTAAAGTTACACCCTACTATCTGACTATATGCTTTGTATGTGTGAGTATGCTCGTGACTGTTAATAGTATAGGGTGGCTCTAGGGTGTACCTTTAATGAAAAATCTCGTTATCTTTATCGTTATCGGACAAATGTGACCAGCCCTTAACACAACAGGCCTACCCATGGGAGGTCGCAGAGGGACTGAGGAAAAGATCATAAGTAAAAAGCATCTTACATTAAAAAAAAAGGCTATTTAACAAATTTTTCTTCTAGCTGAAACTGAAGCCTTAAATAACATGTTCTTCGTGTGCTGGGTATTGGCGAAATTCCTCTCTTGCTCTCCTCAAATTATGAAAATCATACCCCTTGTAAAATCATGAAAATGGAACAAGCTAAAGTAGCCCAATGATCTGTCCAATACCTCAGATGGAAAGAAGGAAAAATTGCACAATGTCCGTTCCTTATTGCATGGCGAGACCGATAGTGACGCGAAGGGTCAATAAACCAGTGGGGGGGGGGGGGGGGGTAAGCGGGACCCTTAATGTTTTGCCCCCCCCCCCCCCTCGAATGGCGTCAAAAAGGGAGAGGATGGAAACAGAGAGGGGAAGACAACATGGAAAGAAGGTGAAACGAATCACTTCCACACCCTCTCACTTGAACACCTTGTTCTCTCGAATTATACCTACCTAAAAGTAGATAACCTCATGGTTGGGTTTGTAACCGCCGCCCCCCCCCCCCACCCCCTCTCCCCACTGATCATTGGCCAGACCACGGATAAGCCGAGCATTTATCGTTGCCTGTTGATTTTACTCGTCTTGGCGCGATCAAGGCAAGTGTTTCCTCACCGTCAACGTGATGGTGGCAAACCTTGATTGGAGTTTGGTTTAATCAGGAATCCACCATCGACATCCCCCAGGGGTTCATGGTCGATCTCGTTTCAAAAGATGATCATAGATTTCCGATGCGAGGTTGTAATGCCACCGGCCAAGGGTGGCATCGTATGTCGGTGAGTTGGCAGAAACTGCAGATGAACTGATCCTGGTATTTAAGCCTTCGTCACGTGAAGGGATCATCTTTTAAGCATCATAACATTTATTTTAAAAATCCTATATTCCTTTAATCTGTCAGAATATAGATACAACATTAAATGCAGGAAAATACATTTGTGAACATCAACTAAAAATCGAATCATAAGCAGATAAGTAAACGGGAACTCAATAATTTGTTCCATATACACTTGATATAAGAAATAGCTTCAAAACCACAATTTTCACTATGTTAACACCAACTATTGCTTGCACTCGTCTAATACATGTATTACCACTACTCCTAATTAATTATAATTATAATACAAGAAATAGCAGATTCAACTTTAACTTACCAGAAAGAGTAGGTAGTATTGGAAATTCGTTCTATTGCATTGCCATAGAACATTGAAATTCCCGTTCTAATTATATAAAGGAAATAGAAAACTTTGCTCATTCTAAGAGAGTCAGAGGAGAGAAGCGAATGCCATGGTATGTGATTGAAATAGCCTGAATACAGAACACTTTTCTTTTCTCTGCCAGGTTCATACTGTCTAATTTTGTAAATACTTTTGTTTTTGTACATTTTAGAGATTAAACATAGTCTTTATTATTCTTTTTGCTCCTCCTCCTCCTCTTTTTCTTCTCCTTCTTCTTCTTCTTCTTCTTCTTCTTCTTCTTCTTCTTCTTCTTCTTCTTCTTCTTCTTCTTCTTCTTCTTCTTCTTCTTCTTCTTCTTCTTCTTCTTCTTCTTCTTCTTCTTCTTCTTCTTCTTCTTCTTCTTCTTCTTCTTCTTCTTCTTCTTCTTCTTATTATTATTATTAATGTTGTTGTTGTTGTTATTATTATCATTGCTTTTATCCTTAAAATATTTGTTTTCCCTTTTCAGTCTGGAATACAATTTTAACTTATTAATTTTGTATGTTGGTGACCCCACTAGAAATAAGCTCTCGAGCTTCAATATCCTGTTCAAGCTCACATAATTTTGATCTGATATTCTTTTTTATTGTTGTATATTAGAGTCTTGGCAAATAAAAAATCAATCATTCAAATCAATCATTCAGTCAATCTACTGCTATTCTGCTGTAACTACTATTCCTAATGTTTCTAGAAGTGCCTCTAAAATACTAAACTACTTATACTACTATACCTGTACTGCAGATCTTCATCTTTGTAAAACTTTTTAAATAACTATACAATACTCCGTTCGTTAATGGTTTTACCAGGTTATTAAAATATGGTTCTTAGATCATTGTAGATAATTCCATAATTTCGAAAGCTTTCCCAATCCTCCAAAATAAATGCTTACGGTCGGTCAACACTAACCATCTTATTTCGTGTAGCATGAATATTTTAAGTGAAGCTGGAACATGAAGAATTATTTGTGAGCTTTCTATTTTATTTTTATTCTTACGTTGACAAATGTAGTCATAGAAATACCCCATGAAAGGGATTTCTCTTGTTCTGCTCTTAAAATATTGCTAGAAGTAATTCACAACTTTGGACAGAACTCTGATGCCTCATGTTCATGCTGTCCCATGTATCCATAGCTGTGCAGTGTGCACTGCTTTTTAATGTTTGTAGTTGTATTTATTTATTTATTTATTTATTTCTGATATTTATACAATGTAGCACATTTTCACCGATTGCGGTGGTCTTCCATGAGGCCCTGTTTTCAGCAGAATTTAGTGAATTTCTTGTGTTTATGATGATTCCAAAAGCTTCTAACCATGATAACAAACAGTTGTTCTTATTTACTACACAATCGACAATTCAGAATAACGTCTAGACAGTGTCTCTCACAATGAAATTGATGTACCATTACTTAACATTGTCTCTAACGATCGGAGCCCTCCATATTATTTCGTGAAGGACGAATATTACTCAAGATAGTTCTTGAATATCACCGTAATGAATGAAAATGATCTCATCGCTTCGTTATGTTCTCCTTTCTTTTCTGTCAATCGAAGAAGGCCGCCTGGTCTTACAATTCCAATCCTTTTCCGGAAGGTAATCACATGACTTAAAGCTTAAAGTGCAACAACCTTAATCTTTTTGGATAATGGCCCTCTGATGCTGCTTAATTGCTATTTCAAATCTAAAGAAATACCTTTGGCGAGGAAGTATCAGTTTTCCAAACTATTTCGTATTCAAAAGTGCTAGTTCTAGCCTACCAGTTATACAAAATAATTGATGATTTTTTTTTTCTTTGTGGTCATCATGGCCATTGTATAGTTGTTTAAAAAAACAAACATGTAGGACTCCACGGTTATATTGAGTGATTCTTTTCATTTTCGCATGAAATAAAAGGAAAATAGTCATTTTTCTTACAGGATACAGAGATATATTTGCCACTTGACTATTCATTATCCCCCAAATATGAACCTTTTTAAATGACGAATATTAAATTGGACGCTAATGTGGTACTTTATTATTACCCCAGAAAAAAGTGAAATAACTGTTATTAGTATGATGCTTGAAACTATAATTTTAATCATATTTTTATATACACTTTTTCTAATACAGAAGCACACCATTGTTTCGTCATTTCAAATTTATACACAAACTTTGTATTGGTATTTTTGGCTTTCGGCCTCTCCATTCGCACTGCACATGCCCTCCTTCTCTCTCTCTCTCTCCCCCCCCCCCCCCTCTCTCTCTCTCTCTCTCTCTCTCTCTCTCCCTCTTCCTCTTTCAGGTCCTTTCTCTCCTCGTACCAGTGCATTTTTTCTTTAACATACGGGAGAAAATTGTGTAAACTACTGAGAAAGTCGTTAACCCTAATATTTTGATCAGGTTGATAATAACAGGAATTCTTTGATTTTTTGCTTCATCACAACAAAAACAACATCAACATCAACAAAGCAACTTAATGTTCATACCCTTACAGGAAAGATATCCTTTAATTGACAATAGCTGCGATATGACGTTGGAAATTATTTGGCCAATTTAAATAAAGCAATAATTACTCTTTAAAAATCGATAAATTGCTTTATAATAATCTCCGTGTGGTAAAATACATATTTGTTATTACGAGTTCGATTTCGTCGGGAAGATACAGTATGAGGGAATCCAATCTGCCTGGTTTCACATTATCACGTACCACTATGTTGTGAAATATTACCCCATTTTGAATAAAAGAAAGTGAAGATTACTTAATTGGAAGAGTGTTGTCAATGAAAAGGATTTTGACAATGCTTATTGTCAATTGAAGCACAGCACTTATATATGATAGGCGGCATCTCTCTGCGAATTTGTTACCCCGTTTTAAATAAGGCGATACAAAATTGGTGATATTTATCATAATTGTAATGCATGATTCTTCTTTTCTTGATTCCGTCACCAAATAGAACACATTTATTATCGAAAGCACATATCACATGAGTCCGCTTTGCAATAACGGGCTTTTTAACGATTATTACTCGCGGAATTCATGTTTAATGCTATGAAATTTCTAGCTGCATGGATGCTAGATAGTTCGGTAATGGATCTGTCGTTATACACGAATGACTTAATGTAGGCAGTTTTTATATCAAATACATCACTACTTTGGTGTTGAATGTCAGTGAATTTGCCAAAATGACGTTAGATGTAGAATACGCACGTGCAAAAGGCAAAAGTGCGTTTGCATAGAATACACTTGTCTGTGATAGCGACCTACAATAGCCTAAATGAGCCATTCTTTAAAAAGTGAAACAAACGGTCACACACGTGACCATCTAATTTTTTGCCTCATTGCCGAAAAGTCAGATTACTTGTTATTGATTTTCTTGATTACTAGTTTCTTTCATGAAAAAGATTCTCTATCTTTGACAAGATAATCATTTCCGAACCATAATATTTTTACAGACACATTTTAAAATGCCCTTTTTTTGGTGTTTACACACGTGACCGCCCTAATTTTCACCTCTAAAAGAAAAAGAAGAAAGTGTTAATTTATTTATGGAAAATTTCTTTTAAACTGTTAAGAGCAATCCCATCATACAGTAATGAAAAGTGAAAACTGGCATTCCGACGGAAATACGAAAAAATATGTATGAATATAAGACCCCTTTCTGTGCGAGGTCACACACGTGACCGAGCCATTTTGACCTCTGAAAGAAAATGATGTACCCTAATTTTTTTTGCGGTTAGACTGTTATTTAAAAAAACCCCACAAAATAAGTGACCTCTGCTGCAAGGTAAATATTGACATATTACAGATTTAAATCAACTATTTTTCAGGAATTTTGGTCAGAATGGCCCAAATATCGCATCGAATATTGATGTTGCAAACATTACAATATGGGGATTTGCAACAGAGGTGTTTTCTAGAAAGCCTTTATGACTGTATACTCAGTTTCATTTGAAAATCTACATCAAAGTTGGTTGTTTATTTCTTTTGTAATCAAAGTACGTTATTATTTCAAAATAATAGAATATGAAGCTCGATATTATCCGAATTCGAGTAATTGTCTTCTTAGTCACTTGCTTTCTTTATTATCGTACCATAAATTTTTCATCGCTCTAATAATTCTAAACTATAAATTAAGCAACCAACTTTTGACTCGTTCTCGAGTCTTTTGGCTGATGAATATAAGCTTGAAGTACGTGGGACCGTTTTATTTTTTCTCTTGACTACTTTAATAATCGAAAATGATAATGATAATAATAATGATAATGATAATGATAATGATAATATGAATTCATAACGCGCACATATCCGAATGTTTCGATCAAGTCGCGACAACAAATAATATACAGGTTACATAAAAATTGTTCAACAGATAATCTACAGGTAATTATTAAAACTAAAATCTTAGATACTCAAATACGTTTTTAGTTGGGTTTTGAATTGTTCTATGGAATCTAATTTCCCCAAACAGACTCTCCTTCAAATACGGGTTTTAATACGACGTTTTATGTTTCCTAAGTCGTTAGATAGACGGTGTTGATAGAGATACCGAAAAAAAAAAGAACGTCTGCATCTAGAAATAGATCCAAGGCCTACGTGTAATACCATCGGATCAATTCATGCGTTTATCTGCCTCAGTGGACCACCACAAATCATTGCTGACCTGAAAAATAGGATGTTCGTCTCAATGTGACTGATATTGATGTCTTATTTACCATTCATAACTTGTCAAAAGGTGGAAAAAGCCAATAGCATGAACCCGCCTTCTCTTGCGGACTCGAGGGAAAACAACCGGGATGGTTTTTCGTGACTTTTTGCTGTCCGACATTCAATTCCAACATGCTCAGGTTCTGTTTGTCAGTTTGTTTGAATGAATGGTTTTGTCTTCATTCCAAATATTAAGAACAAAAGTTATTGCTTGCAGCAGGACAACACCAGAGAGAGGCGCCAATATCGATAATATTTGTGTTGGTAAATTATTTTTAGAGTTATTTGATTTAGTTGATGTTAGCATCGCTGCCTCCATATTTTAAAACGCTTGCTACGAAGACGGTTACGTGAAACTATTGAAGGCAGTGCGATCTGCCGAATGAGTTCGAATGAAGGGGAAGGCGGTGAATTCTTGTTGTTCAGTGGCATGGAAAACAAGACGAATAAATACATTTGTCGGACAATAATGAGAATTTTATTTTTAGGGAAACTTTGCGAGGTAGATAAGTACAGGTCGGAAAATGTGGATCACTGACAGTTTAAATAGTAAACCTTCATGAAGAAAAAAAAAATCACGTTGAGAATGCACTATAGTTGTGTCTATTTGAGGAATTTCCTCAGGTTCGTACTCCAGACAAAATATACATAATATTTCAATACGCAAATAGGTCCCCTTCACTTCACCTCAAACAGTAAAATATTTGTTAATATGGACGTCTTTGTTATATTAAACGCCCCCACCCCGCCCACATACTACTCACACGCCTCTATGGGCACACACCTCCCTCCCACAGACACACCTATAAGCCCACCCACTTGCTACAGAATAGAAAGGCTCTAATTATTCAACAACCTTTAACTTTCGGTCAAATTTCATATAAAATAATATGTTTGTAAAGTTATAATTTCATGTTTGTATGTGTTTAATATATAATTAAATTATAGTGTCCAGTATTCTGCAGTGTCTAAACTATATTTATTCAAGTTGTGCATGGTGATGTATAAAGAATATTTGACTATTAAAAGCCTCGTTCACACGTGATGTTGTAACCCGTCTTGAAATGCCGCCCTCAGTGAAAAAATGTGAGTGGCCAGATGAAATGAAAAAGGCAGCTGCGCGCATCAAAAACTGATTGATTAATGGATTCATCGATTGATTGCTGTTTATACAATTCCATACGCATCATCATTATAATTATTCACAACATGTTAACATGTAAGGTCACATGAAATCATACATAGAGATAGGTGCCGTCATTATGCAATTGTACTTGTGGCCAGTGGCGGTTTAGGGCGGGGGGCAATCCCGCCCCATGCCCCCCTTTGAAAGAAAACAATGCATTGTGCCCCCATTTTTTTTTTATTGTGCCCCCCCCCCTTTTAGAACAGAAAACTTTTTTTTATTTTGCTTGTCAGAGAATTATGGAGGGAAACTGGACTCAATAACCCCCCCCCCCCCCCCCCCCCCCCCCCCCCCCCCCCCCCACTGAGCGACTTTTGGAGGGCTGGCGAGACCAAAAAAGTACGGATCTCCCTCAAAGCAGTTTCCCAAAGTTGACAATCCTGCATTTGTGTCCCCCCTCCCCCCTATACAAAATCCTGGATCCGCCCGTGCTTGTGGCAGCGGGGGGTTTTTTTTTTTTTTTTTGACGGTTTATCCCGTCATGTGTGAAAAAGGCAATAGTGGTAACACTCACCCACTGACCTGCTAAGGTTGCGTCCATCTGTCAACGATATCACTAAAGTTTAATATGCATCCAGTGATCCGGATACAGCGGTATCAACGCCATAGGAACGGTGGCATCTGCCGAGAAGTTTGTTGTGCCCCACGTATAAAAGAGACCTAGTAATTTTCCTCTGAAAACAACTAATTCCCAACCCCCTCCCAAAGAGAGAGAGAGAGAGAAAGAGAATACCACAAACTGCCAGACAAAAAATTCAACTTAAAAGAAACTTATGGTTATATTCATTATTGCTAATCTCGAGTTCTCTTAGTTTTTTCTCTGAGTTCTTTTTTAGATAAACCTATCTAAAGTCCTTCTCAATTATTTAGTATGCAATAGAAGGGTTACTGTGATAACTAATGAAAAGTACCTGGACATCCCTTTCACTGAACGGCACGGAACATTTTTTTTTTTTAAATATTTGTGTTTTTATTGAAAACAAAACTCAACTACATAACATAATTATTTATAATAATATCAAAAAAATATACATGAATAATAACACCACGGAACACTGACATGAGTGTTCCACTGATCGACGTATCATGAGGTTACGACGACGAGCTGAATTCTCTTAAACCTTTTTCCTCTTTACTAATTAAACTCTCATGCATTTTCTAACCAGGTCGCGCGTCATAATTTGTATTCTTAAACATTTAGAGCAAGTTTTGATTGATTATAATTATTATGTTAAATATAATTTTCCCGGTTTCACAAGAATGAACGAGAACATTTAATCATTAGGCTCGAGACTTGACCACATCTCTGTCACTAGAGTATAAGCTTATCTGTAAATCATACAGGGTATTTTTATATTCTGCGGTTTATTATATTGCAGAGATCTAATACAAATTATCTTGTTATTATAAGTCATTATGTCATTGATATCGTATTAATATTTTTTGTAGCTTAAGCTCACTTCATTCTTTTGTCTTGTATTTATTATATATATTTTTTGCATTTCAAGATGATCTTTTTTTTTTTTCTTTTTTTTTTAAATGTTCGTGACCTTTCGTTCTGGACCACTTTTCATCTCACCGATGGTTGCCACCAGATCCATAGAACTCAATAGGAAAAAAATGATGCTTTCTAAAGCTTTCAACTGTTCTGCGAGCATGATGAACAGGTTAGCTGATTTAAGGAGGTACTAGGCAAGCCTGGTTGGTTCATGTTGCATATGTATAAAGGTCCATGCAATGGAGTATTGCATTAGGAGAAACATTGATAACTTTCAGAACTACAGATACAATTTCTCTTTTCTGCATGATATTTTATACATTTTTACATAAACTTGGCATAGCCCTGTGTATTTTAGCAGCAGCAATATCAACATCGGTTGGTTTTCTACATGTAAGCATGCACAGACACTATATTTGATGCAGGTGGAAGTCGTGTAGAAAAGCATAGCCCGAAATAAGTATTACATGTATTTCAGCTTTGCATCTTGAACTCCAGTTGTGCGAAAGAGGGGATGAAATTTACTTTCTCACTCTTTTTTATTTGCTTGCGTATGTAAACAGCTTTTGCAAGTAGTTACTCTATCATATATAATGCCGTCTCAAACACCTTTTTGGAAACGGATCTGGAAAAGGGGTAGAAAACTCGTTATCGTACTCACAGCTGAGCTCCATTTTACCATCACTAATGAGCTATGGATACTGGAAATGGCGAAAGGATCTATTCCAACATAAATATTTCATGATCAGAAACGATACACGATCCACAGGCTACTAGCTAGTATTTCAGAGAAAGAAGGGGGAAAACCAGACCTCACGTTGACCTTGATCATGGGTCTAAAGATACTAAAGCTATCCGTTTGTGTTTCTTTGTTGAGCAGATGTGGGTAAAACTAATACTGTATGAGAAGACAAACATGATTAGATCAATTAGGACAATGTTGTGTTTTTTTGTCCCTTGTTTTAACCCTATACTCTCCGCCCTGGTATTAAGTTGATTTGAATAAAAGTAGAAAAAAATGAGAGAAACATATTTGTGAAAGTTTGAGCAAAATTCGATAAGAATTTTTTTTTTTAAAGGTTAGAATTCTTAAAGATATAATCAACGTATCTTGCGAGCTCCTCTTACATTTTGTCAGTACAGAAAATTTCATAAATTTTCATTTTCTTAGTTTTTGATGAAGGAATAGATTTTGTTTCATACAGGTTTGGTGATTATGAGCAATGATTATATCTAAGGTGCATGTTTGATTGAATATTTCTTTTAGAGAAAATGGAAATTCATGATTATTTTTTGGTACAGGGCAAATGGGAGAGGAGCTCGCAAGATGCTTCACAAAGTTGCTGATTTGTGTTTGAATGATTACAACTTCAAAAATTCATAACTTTCTTATTTCTTATCGTGTTTTGCTCAAACCTTCACTGATCTGTTTCTTTATTTTTTCTGCTTCTTTTAATACCAACATGTAAGCAGGGTGGACTGCCCCCCCCCATGAATACTGCTTAGAAAAAGTTAATCGCACATGTATGATTATGTTACCATTTCAAGGATGCAATATAGTACTTGAGATGCTTGTCATCATGATTCTTGCAAAAGTTGCAATAATATTCTTGCGTTCCATTTTAAGCTCACAAAGAGGTATACTTCATCCGAGATACCCAGCCATCAACTGTAACAAACAAATAATCCATTAACCCACAAATATGTGCCCATCTACAAAGCACAACCTACATTCCAAAATAAACTTGTTTGTGAAAGTTTCCATCCCCAGGGATGTGCTATGTCAGCGTGCCATATGTGGCTGACATTATGCTCCTTTTCATCCTTTTGCATTCAATTTATCCCCGCTGTCCCCCCTTTCTCTTCTACAAAAGTAAAGATGTCACAATTCTTTTGAAGGTAAAACCTGTCTGTAGACTGTTCACTTTTCACATGGTCTACTTTTCTGTGGAGATTTGTTAAAGCTAGTGTACAGTTTTGATAGCAAAAAGAAACCTGTTAAATGTAGTCTCTTGTTGTTCTTTATGTATTTTATTATATATTTTAAAATATGTTTGCAAGAGATTATTTTGGTATTCTACAGATAATATCCAGTGAATTTTAGTGTAAATATCTGTAAGGAACGCTAGCTTACTGCCCTACACTACACACGCAGTGTCAGTGACTTGGACCTTTCCACCCCGACGGCTCCTCGCACATCAATCTCGGGGCTTCGTATTGAGATAGCATGTGTGTCACCATGGTCACTGTGTGTGGTATACACAGAATCCTCATTGGTTTTACACGTGTGTGTATAGTGTAAAGTGCAGTTTACTGTTGTTGGGAGTTTACGTGCCTGGCCCAGTATATAAATTCTTTTTTTTTGCCTCTCATTTGTTTGACTGATATTAAACTTTAGGAGGCGACATCTTAACAGAATCTTAATTTTGGTAGTATCTTACTATTTATCAACAAAAATCCCAGAAATCCGATGAAGAGTTTCTTAGTAGCTTTACTAAGATTGCAGGCAAACTTCAAACATCTAAGGACTTTTATTTTGCTTGTTACAAAAAATATTCATTTTTAAAATTTATCTTGTCGTAAAATTTGGTCCCCCCCCCCTCCAATTTAAAATGGTTTCGTCATGTAATCTCCCTGAGGGTACTCATTGTGAATGTTCAGACATGGCCTTGTCCAGGTTGTGTTTACACAAACATATCTTATAAGATGTAAAACGACCGTGAGTATAATGGGCTTCCTCCGATAGCAACGAGGAATCCGGGGATCTTGAAGGGATTCGCTTCCCGCCACTATCTGTCTGCGATCGTGCAATCTGTAATCGATAGCAAGAGATTATTAATAGCTTCTCCATTCCAAGGTTGATGATCGTAAAATGAGTCTTGAGTTCTGCCAAAGACAGAAATTAAAATGCCTACAGAGTTCGCTATAAAAAAATACGCAATATGTTCAACATGTTTTAGATGATCTGCCAATTCGTCTCAAATTAATTTTAAGTGATGTATTATTGCCGAGTAATAAAACAAAGGAATATTAGGGCATCAAGAGGGGTAGTCCCCACCAATAAATCACGCTGTACTATTAAAAGTTACGGGGTACGTCTTATAATTGTATACGTATTTCGATTATAGTAAATTATTTTTATTATCTAAGATTTTTTTCTATCATCAGTAAGTTTTTGCAAATGCGTTTTATGTACATTTTGCACGTTCAAACAACTACTTACTGCTCGATAAACAACGCAATTCACATTGATTTTTGTCAAAATTCACTTCCAATCCTAAAATTGAGATTACCTTTAAATCCCCCGCCAGTTTCTGTCTACGATCAAGCAATGCGTAATCGATATCAGGAGATTGAAAGCTCCCCATTTCCACGGCAAGTTTGGTTACCGTTTAAATGTATAGGATAGAATGTCAAACTACACGTATTTGTATTGATCGTGTATGCATAAGGGACGAGAGCTGGGTTTCTCTCCCAGGGACATCACTTTTCTTCGTTCATGATGGAGCATAAAATCGCGATTTATTTTATTGTAGATAATGATTATCCACACAATTATTGTCGCCTGGAAAGTTTTGCAGAGGACAAGGCAACGACAGTACATTAACATTAATATAACATGATTGCACTAGCAATGTTATGCAAGCGAATCATGTTAGAACTATATAAACATTCCTGTTCGGAATGGGTTTAACAAATAAAAGACATCCAAAAAACAAAAAGTAAGCCAGAAAGTTAGGAACTTGTCGTCTCCTTAATCAAGGCAAAATAAGTAGTCGTTTTATCTCCACATGGGCCGTATGATATGATATTCGTAAAACCAAAGCTTGTTGTAAAGTAATTTAATGTGCGCGGTAGAGTGGAGAAGGTGCATGCATTGTGTGCCGGCAAGCCGGCAAGTATCGTAGATGTATTAGGCGATATAAAAATTCAGATTGTTATTACTATTATTATTATTATTATTATTATTATTATTATTATTAGTAGTAGTATAGTAGTAGTATAGTAGTAGTATTAGTAGTAGTAGTAGTAGTATTATTATTATTATTATTATTATTATTATTATTATTATTATTATTATTATTATTATTATTATTCATCATCATTATTATTATTATTATTATCATTCATTAATTCTTCTTCTTCTTATTATTATTATCATCATTATTATCATTATTATCATTATTATCTATCATTATTATTATTATTATTATTATTATTATTATTATTATTATTAACATTATTATTATTATTATTATTATTATTATTATTATTATTATTATTATTATTATTATTATTATTATTATTAGTTTTATTATTATTATTATTATCATCATCATCATCATCATCATCATTATTATCATTAGGATGATTATTAATTACATATAGTAGCTGGTATAAAGCTATTTGTTAGCTACAAGCATTGACATATTGTATAAATATAGACCGAGATTGTTCAGTTCATCATTGTCATAAATCTTTATCTTTCCAATCCTGGATCCTTATTACATGTCAACTGATGGATACTCGATGGTCTAGCTATTAACCATTTGAATGAAATGATGGGGTGTTTGGATCAATTTATTTGACAGGCAATGAATTTAAATAAGGTTGGTTAACCTGTAAAAAGATAAGGAAACAGTAGGGTGGTATTAGATACGTGACTAATTTTAATTAATTGCCGATCGCATGTTTACAGTCCGTGATATGATCGGGGTATGAAAATGAGAGATTCGTGAAAGGGAAGCTGCTATGAATACCATTTTACTATACGATGTAGATACCTCGCGGCTTGTATGTTTCCGGTATACGAAAAATTCTGTTTCGATTTAAACTGAGTATATCCTCTTTCTTCATAATTATGTATATTCATATATAATAAGGGGTAATAGGTGGAATTGCTTCATTTTGGCGGATTTATAACAATCGGTTTGTATTTATTCCACACACATTTGTAATTTTTAAAAATAATTCTTAACAATGCAAATCGGGGCGTAATCTGCAATTTTGTTTCCTCCACCCTGAATACAGTATACTTGCACCTAAAGTTGGGTAAAGAACCAAAACGAAAAACCCCAAATCACTCGAGTCCTTTCTCATAGTCATGCTCAATTCCAAACTCCATCTGTTAACTACGCTTTGGAGCCTATAACTCACAAGCGTAGCTTTCTCCATAGGCTCCTCAATATTTCACTGTTATTCTAGCCCAGTCTTTTCAATTAATACTGCATGAAAACGCATAGATATGAGGTACTCACCTTCTTTTATTTTCTCTGACAATATATTTCATGTTCATTTACCATCTGTCTTGTTTGTAGCATTTATACTATAAAAAGCACTGTAAATGTGAAATATGAAACAATAAACTGAAACTGAAACTGAAATTGAACTAAAACCTCAACCATATCCCAAATGTTTACCCCATCTCCCTTTTCGTACACCAACTCCAACCTCATTCCTATAACCCAGTCTCTAACTACGTCTCCCAACTTCAATTTCTTTCTTCAATTCCAAGCTAACGCCTAAGTTCCTATTCACCTCCGTCTCCCTATTCCATATGCTAACTATCACTCCCGCTCTTAATCTTACCCATATATCTCTCCATTACATCCATACCCCTAACCCTAGTTTTTCCTCCATTTCCTGTCTCAAATTCCCAACTCGAACTTCATTGTTAACCCCCATCGATACACTACATCTCCCAACTTCATTTCCTTTCTTCACCTCTTAAATCCATCCTTACCCCAATGCTTCATTCCAACTCCATCTCCCAACTTTGTTGGACTTCAAACTCTAAACTCCATCCTTAGCCCTTTGCTTCTAACTCCGACTCGAAACTTAAACCTAAATACTAGCTCTAATCACAATACGGTCGCTCAACACCACATCCTATTTCCAACACCAAACTCTCTCCTTGCTCTAACTCTAACCAGGGAAGTGTAACTAGAAAGTTACACTTCCCTGCTCTAACCATGCTTACTGCCACTTCGTTCTCATTCTTTTCTCAATTTCTAACCTCATATCTATCCCATTGTTCCATTTCCCAACTCCGTATTCCCATCTTGCATCGAATTCTATCAAGCAGACCCCTTCCTCTCTCCAAATCCATCTCCTTTCTCCAAATCCCAACTCCAGGGGGGCGTTTCATGAAAGGACTTGTCAGATATTTTATCCGACAAATTTGCTCTCAACCAATCAGATGCAAGGATTTCAGTAGCTTATAACAGTTGTCGGATAAAATATCCGACAACTTCCTTTCATGAAACGCTCCCCTGCTGTGTACCCCATTCACACCCACAAACCGACTCAACATGGATTTCAAACCGACCGATTCTTGGCCATTTGGCGTAATGCAATTTTTTTTGTTGCTCGGTCTATAGTCGGTCTGGGCCCTGTTTCATAAAACCTGTCATCAATGACAAGTTGCAATAACTGTTATAAGCTACTGAAATCCTTGCATCTGATTGGCTGAGAGCAAATTTGTCTGTAAAAAGACACGACAAGACACTTGATGAAACGCCCCCCTGATGTCGGTCTCTTTGGTGTGACTGGGCTGGTGTGACTCCTAATGCCCGAGCTCAATCATCCACTTCCTAAATAAAGACATACACTCCAACATAGTTCATGTGTTCTTAGCAATATGCCATAACATTATCATGATTATCCTCTGGCTGGGTGATATATTTTCGAATATGGGTCAATCATGACATTGCATGGTTTACTTGCCCGGGATGTGTTGGTTTGTGCCACCAGGCTTTCGACCTTTCTCTACCTAGCAATGTCTAGCCTGCCTCTGGAATATATGTGTTGCTGCATATAGATCGGACTCATCAAATGCAATCATCAGATAACTGGTTAGGATGCGATGCCAACATACTAGCTCCACATCACCTCACATCGAATCATATAACATAATGTGGGCAGCTTGGTGTATTGTGATGGAACATCGAATGCTTTACAGTTAAGTTTGTCCTTTGACAAGGCATATCTCGTGACCAACAAGGTGTATTATTTGGTACATTGTAGAATACATGTATATCCATCCACGGTACACATAAGAAAGCTGCCGAAGCTAGAGCTAAGGCAATAACTCGCGAAGTATTTAGTAGCACGTTGAAATGTCAATAAAGCCCCCTCCCCCTCTTCCCCGCCCATCCCAAACTCCCTTACTTTGAAATGATGCATCCCGTATTCATAAAAAGAAGGATGCTATAACCTCTTATTTTCTGGGAGGTGTTAGTCTGCAGAAACACGTAACACACTTCATCGAAGCACAGTTCTTGAGAAAAGGTCAAGTGAATGAAGGATATGCCCTAAGATCCACCATAATCAAATATTCCCAATTAGCTGTCGACCGTAAAATTAAGATCCCTGTCAAATGGAAACGATTCATAGAAGAGGAAATTCAAGAATAAAAATCTCACCCCGGTTAGCTGCAGGTTTATATTTTTTTTTCTTTCTTTCTTTCTTTGAATATCTGATTATAGAGTTCCCACTTTTTAGGACGGCTAAATTCAAATGCCATTTCCGTAAACTATATCATTTTCTTAATCGATCTTAAGCCAGATCAGGTCTATGGGTGAAAATGTTTTTGTTGCAGAAATTGTTGATATGAATGACCCATATATATTTTGCACAAAAGTGGTACATATCTAATTTTTTTGAGATAATAGTATTTATTTCGGTAGTGTAATATATCTGAGACGGAACATACACAATTAATGTCGTGATGTTTTTATTTATGTGCAGGGGCGTCGCTACACAATTTTGAATCGACCTGGGCAACGGACCAAATTTGTCAAAAAGTAGCTGAAAATGTTCTTAACATTGTTACGCAGACGGTGAAAATCACGGAAAAAACACTCCGAAGTTACAGTTGTGTCTCGACCTCTATTCTATTATTATCATTATTATCATTATTACTGTTATCATTATTATTATTATTATTATTATTATTATTATTATTATTATTATTATTATTATTATTATTATCATTATTATTATTATCATTATTATTATCATTATTATTATTATTATTATTATTATTATTATTATCATTATTATTATCATTATTATTATTATCATTATTATTATTATTATTATTATTATTATTATTATTATTATTATTATTATTATTATTACTATTATTATTATTATTATTATTATTATTATTATTATTATTATTATCATCATCATTATTATTAATTTATTTGGCAAAGAAAACATAACAAAGTAGAAACACATTTGACAAAGTAAAGATAGAGTTAATGCAACCACTGCAACGCCAGGAACAGAAAAGGTTAACTAGATAACTGTAGCATAAAGATTTCCGTCCCAATTCCAGTGGGTGCAATCACATTATAAGTATATAAGTTGTATATTCATTATAAATTGCATATACAATAAATGTGCATATTCGCACAGCAAGAATATGCCATAGAAATTACAATATTATGGTATACAAAGATTAATTCGTATTCTCCTATTCAGCGACTGTTCTGCGCCTGCTCATCAAAATAATGATATTATATGAATATGCATGAGATTCGTATCAACATTTTCAACCAAACAAACAAACAATCGTAAAGGCTCTCAGATTTTTATATTGACCGATAAAGAGAACAAATTTTGCCGCAACCCCCCCCCCCTTCCAAAAAGTCATTCTCTATAAACAAAATCATCAGTATTTGTGATTTGCCAATAACCTGTACAAGTTTCAGAGGAATTTGTCACAACCCAAAGCCTCCTCATCTACCGACAACCCTAGTTCCGTCAGATTGTTTAGATTGGACGCATATTCTGTATTTCTCTTCCCCCTCTCCCTCTCCGTCTTTCTCACTCTCTCTTTTTTTTCTCTCTTTTTTTTTTTTTTTTTGTACACACTTCTTCTGCCACACCCCGCTTCCACACCCCGCTTCCACAACCCGCTTCCACACCCCGCTTCCACACCTTCTTTCTACCACTCTCAATATCGCTTTAATACCCCTCCCCATTCAACCTCCTCCTCCCCAATAATGCCCTCTACATGCAGCTCAAAGGGAAGACTGAGTTCTGGGATAGGTGAAAAATAATTTGTGAGCTTCTCATTCCTGTTATGTCAGTTTGGAAGAACATCATAGTAGAAATGTCCAATGAAAATGATTTCTCTTCAAATGCCATTATATTCGAAATATGACGAAAAATAGCTAAAGCGTTCGGACCGAACATTCTTGCCACATCTGTATGCAGTCCCATATACCAATTTCTGTGTGCGGTGCATGTGCTTTTGAGCAAGTTTGGGTTGATTTCTTATCATTTTGATAATTCCAAAACCTCACAGTATACACCAGTCCTTATTTAGACATGATCAACCTTTCCCAATTGCTTCCAGAAATGTTCTTTCACAATGTAATCGCATGACCAGAACCCAACTTTATCTTTAAAATAATCTTGACGTTATCTCTCACGGGGACTGATCATCGACGGAGGACGTGACATTTTTCAACAAGTCAATGTTATTCCGACGTAAACGTTTGGGGGACCGGTGGGAACATTGAACACAAGATGTATTTAGATAGGTATAAAATTGATCTTTCTCCATTGTGACGATGCCCGCGGCATAGTTGGTAATTTCATAGGACATTTATCATGTACGGGATGCATAATTTCTCAGCGGTATGGTATCCCAAGCCGACAGGCAAGCAATATCATTGTCAGTGATACTATACGCTAAGGTGATTTGTCTTGTTTAGTCCGAATTCTACTTTTATAATGATAATAGTACGTTGAATTGTGATATTCCCTTCCTCTTTTACGCTTTATACACACTTCAGAAAACAGAAAAATATCATAAGAAAGCAGTTGACGTAGTGCTAGATGTATTCTAGAATAAAGGTTTTCATGTTTTAAACGTAAACTTCTTAATAGTTCAAATTAATTCCTGACACTTTTTGTCAGTCACTGCCATGTGAGTTAGCCATTTATTTTGTGTTTTTTCTCATCTATATGGCATGCTTCATCAACTATTAACACATATATTTATTTAAAACATTATAAAAATACGGTAAAATAAAATGTATTTATGTGAACAATAGCTATGACTCATTGCTCCATAAACAGTTAAATTCATTCCCATTGAAGATAAATCATCTCCACATAGGTACATAACCCCTACCCGTCGTGTTGTAGAAGATTTTTGTTGTAGAGAGAAGAATTAATAAAAGGAGAGAGAGAGAGAGACAGAGAGACAGAGAGCAAGACAGAGTGGTAGATGAAGGGGGGGGGGGGGGTTTACATAACATTAAGAATGTCGCATCTGGAAAAAAATCAAATGTACTTTTAAACATTTTGATATGATCATGAATATAGTTGTATTATATTAATTTGGCGAAGAACGTATAAAATATTAATTGTTAGTATTTAGTAAAGGTAAAATTTCTGTATCCAATAAAAATAGTATTAATGTTTTGATACAAATAACACCAAAATTACACAGTAAAAATAACTGTAAAACTACAGGTTTTCTGGCCCTTGAAATTACAAGTTATTGCCGTTATTTCAATTTTACAGTCTTTTTCCTGTAAAACAACAGCAAGTTTGTTTGGTTTACCGGAAATCAGCATATATTTACAATCGCCGGACATAAAACACTGTTAAAAAACCATTTTCTCATATTTTAACAAGTTACCCTGTTAAACTACAAATCGTTTCCATGGTTCCGTTTTAATTTACATAGATTTCCTGTTAGAAATAACAGTTTCTACTATTTAACAAAAAACGGAAATCTGTTGTTACATGTACTGTGGAAAAACGGGCATTACCGGCATCCTGACTGCCAGGAAATTTCCCGTGAAAAAACAACGGAATTTTTTTCCCTTTTTTTTACAGTGTATAGATTACATCATGGCTGTCCACAGAAGCGCAATTTTTAAGGAACGCTATAACATTGTCGCCATCCATAGTAATCTTGATTATTCTTTTCTGTTGAGTGTTGGGCATGATCTCCAAACATGTCAAAAAGGGCTTTTTGAATTCACATTGAAAGGGTATAATTTATGGTTTACGTACTCAACTGTCTTCTTCGCGGTTCTAAACGTGAAAAGGATGATGATGTTGGCTACTTACCACCGTAACTATATAGCCAACATGGAACGGCACTTTTCTATTTATAATGACCCTCGGCAGTGGAGAGGATCTGCTACAGTAACAAATTCCTGGAATTTTCCTTTTAAAAGTGACCATTATACATGCAAAGCATATTCAGTCTGAAGTAAAGTACTCATCGTTTATAGCCTCCGGAATAATAGTTTGATAGACAGTCACATTTGATACTGCATGCACTCTGCTGGGAAAGTATGAAGGATACTTCATCATGTTCATTTTGCTTCTAGAAAGAACCTGTAAATTGATATGGTTAGTCTAATTTGAAAGTCATCAATTCTTGCTGAAGACGTACATAATTATGGAGATGTACGTACACCATGTACACAGGCTGGATTTTCATGATGTCTTTGGTTTTGTGGAGCTGGACACCACCTTTTAAAGTACTTGGCCGACAACAGAAAAATATTGCAGAGACCATTAGTTGGATGCTCGTTGTTTATTATTTCACAAAGATGAAATATAATGGAAAACAGAAACCCCCTAGTCAGAATATGTCATACAAGTAAGGATAGAGAAAGCTACATCATCTCAGCTGTGCCCATCACCAAAACTAGACCGCAACTGCATGGTAAAAACTCCACATCAGTCGTGTCAGTGGCTACTTTTATCATAACTGCAAATAATACCGGCTACCGGTGACAGCTTCATTCAACTTTCTCTCATGTAGTGTACACGAACGTCAGATGTGCATGTGTCTACCCAGCAGGGCCTTGCCTGACATTTAGCCACATCTATAAGGACTACTTGTATGCATGTTTAATTATCTTTCCTCCTTAAGTGCCGGTCACACATACACGACGCATGGCCCGCGCACTGAAAAATTAGCAATTTTGGCCAGTGCGTTGTCTTTCGCTGGGTGTGCGTCAGCATTGGTTACTCGTTCGTCGAGCGCGCGGGACCAACGCTATGCATTCGTTGCCATTCGCTCTGTGCGTCGGGATTTTTGTGCATGCACAAAAATGTGCGCGGAGCTTGACGCATGAATGTACTCGCCAGGAGGACGCCAGACACGCGCAGAGCGCGCTGGACCATCGCCAGATACGCGTCGAGCGCGCTGGACCAACGCCAGACACACGCGGAGCACACGCTGGGTATTCGTTTGTGCACTCGTCGCTGCACTACATATGACGTCATGCAAGACGAGCCGCACAGTCACGTGACCGCTGAGCGTTGAATGCGCGGTGCATGCCGTCATCGTTTTCACGAAGTGGCCTCGTAGTGCGCGCAGCGACAAAAGTAGATTTCGAGAAAAACGCATTTTAAAAGTTAACGTTATTCAAATTGTGATTTCGGGGGTTAAACGTACATTTTCCAGGATTTCCTTTGATAACGACATAGTACAGAATTTAACTATTCTGCCCATATACTTTTTGTTTACAATAAATACATAATCAAGAGGGTATGCTGTTACAAACTGTGGGGACGGTTTGTGAAAACGACGCGTATATGGAATACGCATATTTTCGTTTTCACGAACCGTCCCCACAGTTTGTAACAACATACCCTCTTGATTATCAGCTCAGTATGTATTTATTGTAAACAAAAATTATATGGGCAGAATCGGTAAATTCTGTACTATGTCGTTATCAAAAGAAATCCTGGAAGATGTACGTTTATCCCCCGAAATCACAAGGTGAATAACGTAAACTTTTAAAATGCGTTTTTCTCCAAATTTACTTTTGTCTCTGCGCGCACTATACATGCTATACGAGGCCACTTCGTGAAAACGGTAGTTAACGTTATTCAAATTGTGATTTCGGGGGTTAAACGTACATCTTTCAGGATTTCTTTTGATAACGACATAGTACAGAATTTACCGATTCTGCCCATATAATTTTTGTTTACAATAAATACATACTGAGCTGACAATCAAGAGGGTATGTTGTTACAAACTGTGGGGACGGTTCGTGAAAACGAAAATATGCGTATTCCATATACGCGTCGTTTTCACAAACCGTCCCCACAGTTTGTAACAGCATACCCTCTTGATTATGTATTTATTGTAAACAAAAAGTATATGGGCAGAATAGTTAAATTCTGTACTATGTCGTTATAAAAAAAAATCCTGGAAAATGTGTACGTTTAACCCCAGAAATAAAAATTTGAATAACGTTAACTTTTAAAATGCGTTTTTCTCGAAATCTACTTTTGTCGCTGCGCGCACTACGAGGCCACTTCGTGAAAACGGTGACGATGCGCGGACCATTCGTTTCGTGCGCTAGCAACTCGCTGTGCATTCTTTAGATTTTTCAACATGTGCGTCCTTTATACGCTCTGTATGCGCTCTGTACGCGACCTGTATACGCGCAGCGCGCTAGTAACACGCTGTCCATTCGTTGTTAAGTCGCTAGCTTCTCCCAAATCCTGACAAAAAGTTGGGCGCACAACGACGCACTGAAGTTATTTTCTATTTTTTAAGTGATTTTTCAATGCGCTGGCCGTGCGTCGGGTATGTGTGACCGGGCCTTTAAACTTATTCATGTTATTATTGTTACTTATTCATTATTATATAAAAACATATGTATAATCTGCACGAGAATATACCATATTAACTTCATATATACATTTAATATCATCTCATAAACAATTTAGGAAAAGTAAATGGAGGGACTACTTTGCCCTTGGAGTAAGTATACACAAGACCACGTGACCTTTACAGTGATTTGGTTTCGGCGCCTAAAACGTACATCTACCACACCCGAAATGCTGTAGCGTGGTCTATAGAGAAATAATAAAAAAGGAAAATTTTCAGTATTGTAAAGTCAAAAAGAGTTTGCACCACTACAGTTAAATCTCATTTTGATACATGGTTACACAGTCCGTTGCTGGTAAACGGTATTTTGCTCTCACTAAAGTGTTTTGGGTTGCATGCCGGATACTGTATTCCAATTATCAGCTTCTAATAATACTTCTGAAAAGAGATATGGCAAAGTGAAATATTCTCTAAATGAGACCTATGTTTTAGACTACTCGACGCATCCTTACCATGCTTACGCGCACTCACGCGCACAGAAACCAAGTTCGACTTGTTTACTGTCATTGTCCCTGCTCGGAGTTCAGTTATATTATCTTATATTTTCTTCATATTCATTAAAGGGAAAGTCCATCCTGATATCACGTTGATTTTAAAGGAAGCAGAAAAATAAAATAAAAATATTAATGGAAGTCTGAGCAAAATTCGATGGGAAATAAGAAAATTATGATTTTTTAAAAGTTGTAATCAATCAAAAACAAGTTGGCAACTCCATGACATCTTGCGAGCTCCTCTGCCATTTGCCCTGCACTAAAAAAAAAAAAAAAGAAGAAATATCTATGGAAAATATTTAATCATACATGCACCGTTGATATAATCATTGCAAACATGTTTTACACAAAACATGTATGAAACAAATCTTTTCAATCATCAACAACTAAGAAAATGAAAATTTATGAGATTTTCTGTACTTTGCAAATGGGAGAGGAGCTTGTAAGATACGTCAAGGAGTTGCCAATCTGTGTTTGATTGATTACAACTTTAAAAATTCATAACTTTCTAATTTCTTATTGGATTTTGCTTGAACTTTCACTAATATGTTGCTCTCATTTTTCTGCATTTAGTAAAAGAACCTAAATTCCAGGGTGGACTTCCCCTTTGACTGTTTTATACAAGAACGGTTGAATTTTATTTATTTCATTTTATTTTTTATTTATCTTTTTTTTTTTTTTTTTTTGGGGGGGGGGGGGTGGTGAGAGGGGGTTTGATTTTACTCTTGCGTAGTCATGCAGCACCGGGCAGGCGGGGGGGGGGGGGGGGTTGCTTCAACCTATCCTCCATCTTTCTCACCAACTATACATTTGTCGTTACACTCTCATAGTTTGTCTGTACATATGAAAATAATTATGATGATGCATGAGGTCCAAAATCACTTTTCTTTTTGGTGCACAGATTTTATAACAAACAACCCAGTCCCAAACCTAGGTTATTCTACTCCAAACTGGGGAAAAGCAGGCTATTGTAGCAGGGGGTGGGGAAGGTGTAAATACAAGAGAAACAGTTGGATCTGTGGAAGCGTTCAACAACCCAGTCCATTATGCATTGCTCGTCTGTGTAACACAACGCCAAGGTTCTCTGGTACATTAGAAAACCAATTTAAGGCTCAAATTCCAGACCTTAATGGTGTCGACTCAAACAGTTGCAAAATGAAGAGTAATGGGGACGACGACCTCATTCTCTGTCAAAAACAACGAAATTTGATGCTTTTCTTTCTTCTTTAATGATGTACATATAATTGTAGTTGGCCCTTTATGTGTTTTGAATAACAACGAGCCTAAACCCATCGAACGTTTTGGGTAAAACAAAAATGAAAGAAAATACACACACGTGTAAAAACTCCTGAAAATGTAGTAGACCAGTGCGTGTTTGACATTTCACAATTGTACCTGTACCACAGATTACTCTAAACGACCCTTGGATTCACCCACTGAATTCCGACATAGCGACAAATCAACGTAGGTAGTTTGCACTCTGACCATGTTAGAAGGAGGGCGGATTTAGGGCGGGGGAGGGGTGGGGGCTTCCGGCCCGTGCCCCCCTTTTGAAAGAAAAGTGTACATTGTTCCCCCTCTTTTTTCAGTTGTGCCCCCCTTTTAGAACTGAAAACTTTGTTTTTGCTTGCTTGCTTGCTTGCTTGCTTGTCAGAGAATTCTGGAGGCAAACTGGACCCCAAAACCTAATAACCCTTACTTTTTTGTGCCCCCCCCCCTTTTTTTTTTTTTTACAAAACCCTTGATCCGCCCCTGGTTAGGAGTATCAGTTAAATTTGTTTAATGAACCGCTCTTTTGCTCGAGAACTTTCTTAGCTAAGGAAATTAGGGACATATTCTCTCGAAAGAACTCTTACAGATCCCTTTCAGTAATGTTCTAGAAAACTTTATTATAATTCCCTTCATGGAAAGGCTCATCCGTAATCCTAGTTCAAAAGCAGTGTGTCCTACATTAATGTAAATGTCATTATTCATTAGTTAGACCATGTACATGTAGGTCATCATTCATCACTCAGAAATTGTCACGAAGTCAAGTAAACGAGAAACAAAAACACTTGAAACATGTCAAGTGAGGGTTTTGCATCTCACGTCAGTGTAGGCCTACGAGAGGTAATGTTTCTTTAGTAAACCCTGGTCCCAAAGAAAGTAGAAAAACTGTCGTAACTGCATTACAGATCGGCATTTCCTTCGAGGTTTCTGCTTTTCCTGTTTGTCAGTTTGTCTTATTCTCTCTCTCTCTCTTTCAAGGTTTCAAGGTTTCTTTTAATTCCACATGATGTCTTTTAGTGTAGTACATTATTATATACAAATTGGTATAAGTTAATATCAAACAAAATTACCATAAGAAATGTTTACATAAATGGAAGAATAAAAAAAAAAATAAGTACAGTAATTACATATAATATGCAATTATACTATCATAATTTCGGTAATATTAGGCATAGTAATGAAACAAAAGTGGAGGAGTCTATTAAAAGCATGCACAGCTTGCATTTTATAGACCTTTGTGAGAAAAAAAATACTACAAATGCTCTGAGTCTATGGAAATAATTACTAAATATATATACTTTACACGGGGCAACCTCCCTAGTCATAAGCACCGCTATTCATAAGGACCACTTATTCATAAGGACCGCTATCCATAACGCGTGACTAAATGAATAGCGGTTTTGTACGAATAGCGGTCCTTCTGAATAGCGAGCAAACTATAGACAAATTACCTCTCTATTCATAAGAAAATGCATTCATAAGGACCACTATTCATAACTACTCATAATGACCGCTATTCATAGCGCGTGTTAAATGAATAACGGTTTTCTATGAATAGCGGTTCTTATGAATAACGAGCAGACACTATCCCCCCCCCCCCATCTTACACTACAAAACAGAATAGTTGTGACACTGATCTGTCTACAAATCATTATATTAAAAATAATAACAGGTGATGACTTCAGTAGGAAAGAAGAAAGTGAGTGAGAGAGAGAGAGAGAGAGAGAGAGAAACAGCGAGAGTTGGAATATGAAGGATGGGGACGTTACACATGTTAATAATGCCTTCTGCAATTATGTTGTTTTCATTCTAGCTCAATTTTTGGTTCGAATAACACTTTCCCTGTTGTTTTTGGCATTTAGCAGTTATATCTATTCAGCAGGATTTTTTTTTATTTTTCATTTTTTTAAAATTAATTTATTTTTTTTTAGTCTACGTTTCCCCCTCTTTAGCCTAATCTTTCTATCGATCAATATTCTTCTAGATTATCATATTTATATCAAGCTGTCTGGTGACTCCATGGGTGCATCATATTCTACATCGTTGTATGCTTGTCAGATTGTCAGTTCATTTCCCCCTGTTTCCTCTTTTTAAAAAATTATATTTCTTTCTATTCTCTCTCTGTCTCTCACTTTATTTTTGGAAAGCTGTCAATTCATTGGAAATGGGTAGAAATAAGTCGAACAAGATTGATGAATTCAATAATTGATTTTCACGAAAGATTGATAAGAAAACTATCAATGTATATGATGTATGATAACATTAAGCCTTCTAATTGACATTTCACCGTTGTTGGATCATGCTTTTTGACTGGAAACCAGTACGTTCTTATCATATTTTACAAAGTCCTCATCAGCAGTATATCGGAGAGGAATACATTTCCAAGTTTTCAAAATCTCTGCATTGGGTCCGATCCTTAAAACGGTAAATCAGGATTACCTCATCTTCCAGGAGTGTTAAAAATAACAAAATTACTCCGATCAAGTCTTATTATAGTCTGCTTCAGAGCTTTAGCATACTAGTTATGACTCTATTTTTCAAATCAGAAAGGGCAATATGAGAAATGTCCACAGACAAAATCGTCTCTCATGTCAAAGTGATCTCGTTGGGTGCTTGAGAATTCATGGCCTGGATTTACAATTTCATTTCATCACGATTTGAAGCAGAGCTGCCCATTTGTCTTGATCAATATAAATAATATTTGGACCTTGTCGTTATAAAGTTGCTCCTTCTTAAGTTCACGAATCTGTGCCACGTATAGTCAATCCAATAACAGCGCGTTCGTACGACAAAGTACATTTTTCGTTATTATACATTTCCATATAATATTGATATAGTTATACCGTATACTGATTTGACAGGTTAATTTTTGCTAACTGTCCTGACACACAACCCCCCCCCCCCCCCCCATCATAATAGTATAACGACAGATACCGAAGGTAATAATGGCTATTTGTTTACAATTATACTACTCAACTTCAACAGCATGCTGTTTTGAATTGTCCATAGTTTAAATTCAACATTGTTTTAGAAAACACCGGAGGCTGATAAATTAACACAGAGCATTTAAGATTCTTTTCAGGGTATATAACCTGCTTTGTGTTATTGCTTAAAAGCCACACTCCACTCCCTTGTCAACCACAGACAATGATGCAAAGTTGAATGGAAACAAACACATTAAACTTCTTATTTAATTCTGTTCTTGCAAAACACTCGAGAAAACCTATGCGTAAACCCCGTTCTTTTCAGAGGCGTCTATAATTATTTCTCCAATCTATTTGCCGTTACTGTTGCCAGTCGACTAATGCGTGGATTTTCGTGAGCATGCATTTTAATTTTCTTTTTTTTTCCATCCCATCTTTCTCATTCGCACTACTGATGGTCGTCTTAGCAGAGTATTTACTTGCGTCTCTCCCAAATATTTACACCTCCTCTCACTCTCTAAATAAAGTAGGTAGCGTCTCTAAGATGTGTGACACGAGGCGATGTACAAGATGAAATGTCTGCTATATTTACTTCTTCTTCTGTTTATATACTGTCTTTCGATCTGTTATCAAGATTTTTTCTACCCCAATCTGCGCACAACTCCCTCTCCCGTGCGCTCTCTCTCTCTCCCTCTTCCCCTGTCTCTTTGAATAATAATAATAATAATAATAATAATAATAATAACAATAATAATAACAATAATAATAATAATAATAATAATAATAATAATAACAATAATAATAATAATAATAATAATAATAATAATAATAATGATAATAATGATAATAATAATAATATTAATATAATAATAATAATAATAATAATAATAATAATAATAACAATAATAATAATAACAATAATAATAATGATAATTATGATAATAATAATAATAATAATAATAATAATAATAATAATAATAATGATAATAATAATAATTATAATAATGATAATAATAATAATGATAATAATATGTCTATTTATAGCGCAGCTATTATATAAATATACTCTAATGCGCTTAATCATGCTAATACAAAGTATCACATTATTACCTCGGTTTTAGCCGAGCCGCCATGACAGGCGCTAAGGCATTCAAGGAATTTATTTCCTACTTCCCATTTACTGCACCTGGATGGCGAGTGGCAAATATAGATGAAATTCTAGCCAAAGAACATTGTCGCCGGGGCAGGATTCGAATCACGAACCATGTGATTCACAGTCTGGTGACGTATCCACTAGACCTCCCTCTCTTTGTCTGTCTCTTCATTTCCATCTTCCGTTTCCCCTTTATCTCTTTCAACCTCTTTCTCCAGCTTTATATTGTTCTATCTCTCCTTCTCTCTCCTTGTTCTGTCTTAACTTTTAAAATGTGACTTCGGGGGATGGAAAGAGGTAGAGAATGAACGGTTCGTTGAAAAATGATAAAAGAAAAAAAAATGATCTACGCATGAAAGGTTGCCATGGAAATCTGAGAATTCATTTCGTCATTTACAGAATAATGTATTATTCTTTCCTTCGTATCTCCTTTCAAAGAAATGGTGATGATGACTGTGTAAAGCAGAGGAATCGTGGATGATTAATATGGACTTAAATATTGAATATGATAATTGCTATGTATTTGAATAAATACATCCATTTTTGAATATTTTTCGTATCAGACTAATGTAAATGTTCTCAAGTTAATTCTACAAAGATGAAAACTTCGTCATAGATTAATTTTACCAGGACTTTGGTAAAAATTAAGAAAAGGCAAAGGTCTTAAAGAAGCACATTTAACCTCATGGAATGGAAAATGTGCATTACAAAAGGGGAACAATAGTTCTCTCAATACTGCATATAGCAAGTAATTTAACCCACTCCAATAAAATTATGGAACGTGGGTGCATAACCGATCATAAAAAAGATGAAGTTATTGATAAATCAGGTTTCATTAGTTAACATATATCACTACTCATTCCATGTAATACGTCACTACTTGTATCACTTTCGGCCTTTTATTCCAAACGCAATTGAATTAGATAGAGCGTAAACAAGATGCACAAATGTCATAAATTACACGATTTATTTGGCTGACTTTGGCCTTTTTGGCCCCATTTCTCCTTTTCTTTCATGAGACCGAATACTTTAGCAAAATGTCAGCAGGTCAAAATCAAGGCTGCTTAGAACATGCGGCATATTGGAAGAAGAACTTTCATTATGAATCCACGAAATCGCGATTTTGTATTGATTTTTCTTCCAAAATAATGTCAGGATCAATCGCATTCATAAATCAGCATACCAGCAAATTGTACGTGACATACACAGTATTTGTTTCCTCTATAGTACACCTACAAAGATTTGGTAGGTCCATATTTTATGTTAAGAGAATGTTCAACATGATTTAACATTAAGAGGAGTTCTATTCTTTTACTACTACTTTACATACACGAATCATTCACCAATGCAAAAAAAAAAAAAAACAAAACAAAACAAAACAAAACAAAAACAAATAAACAAAAAACAAAACAAAAAGAAAACAAAAACAATAACAAAAAAAAACAATAACAAAAGAGGCAAAAAGGTAATAGAGACAAACAAACAAAGAAACCCCCCAAACAAACAAAGGAAAACAAACAAACAAAGGCTCTATTTGAAAAGAGAAAAGAAAATGTTACTTTTATGCCGTAAGGAAAGGACAAAGAAATGACCGGAAGTATGAACAAGCTACCACCAGTTTGTATTTATAGACGTTTTGGGACATCGTCATTTATGACCATTTTTGTTGTTGTTGTTTTTTGTTTTTTTTTGGTTTTTTGTAATGACCAATTTCTTTCTCCACTCCCAGCACTTTGATTGGTTGCTATACGTATAGCACGGTTCTTACGCTCTATTGTGTGATTTATGCCAAATATCTAATAATGATAACAAGAATAGTGCCCAATAATGGTGAAGAAGAGTTATGATCCTTTTCTACATTTTGGAATTGTGTCTTGCGAACTTGAGAAAAGACCTACAGTGGAATCTCCTTTCTTATTGACTCCCGTGATTGCTTCAACTTACACTTTTGTCAAAACCCCTGAGCTCAAATTTAAAAGAAAAGAAAAGAAAAGAAAAGAAATTAAATACCTCGTAAAGGCAAATGTTGATATCAGTAAATCAAGTTAGAGAACCTTGCTAAATCAAATACAGTATACAGTCACATTTTCTTGAATTACATAATGTTTAACTTGTTTGTTTTACCTGTATCCAAAGGAGCTTAGGAAGTCGGTGACACCCACCTTTTGATACATATCATATTCATTTAATGTGAGGATAGCGTGTTTCAAACTATGTGGTTTCAGAGAAGGTAAAAAAAAGAAAAATGTCAAAGCTTTCATGTCATAATTTTTTTTTTTTTGTTAGCTGTAAATCGATGATCTCGAAGGAGTATACAGTGCGTCCTAGAAGAAAAAAAAAATAAACCTGAACACAAAGGGTTATTTTTAACAAACCATGTAGTGCATGAATATGATTTTAGGTTTATCATACACATGAAAATGGAATGTTAAAATCCACATGTGCCAGATTTGGGTAAAACCATGAAAACGTTAGCATCACAAACGAACATGTCGGAAGTTAAATGTAGCTTTAAAAGATGATACGCAAGACTTGCATTGTGTGATTTTTAGCATTCAATCAGCAATGATATAATATATGGGCCAATACGCATTACCAGGGTGGCAGGGGGTGTACACTCCAGATTTTCCCAAATCAATAAAAGCTCCTCGCACAATTACAAAGTGCCCCTCTTGTGATGAAAAAGATGCCCATTCCTAGTGGAAAATTGCCCCATTCTGATATTTTTCTACCTTATGTGTCAATAATACCATACTTTTCCCACTTTATTACGATAAAAGATACCCTTCCATTTAATTTTATGGAAATATCACCTTGCTGCTCTTTAAAGAACTTGCAATTCTTAAAATTAATACAATTGCTCTTCATTATGATTGCAGGTAAAATAATTATGTTGAAGTAATACTATATGAAATATGCAATTTATTTAACCCCATCATCAACATTAACCTAACTATCAGTAGTTTTATGGTGGAGGCATTACCCTTTCACTCGATTTCAAAAGATGCTCATGAAATCCATCTTCTCATAATTATGGTTTTAAAGTTTGTTTCTTTCAGGTAATTTTTGCAAGTGATTCGAACATTTCCACGGTTTTATCAAAATCTGGCACAACCGGGTTTTTACATTTCATTTTCAAAAAAAAAAACACGATGGGGATCGGAAATGCATGTACGGATGGATGCCATTAAGATATCATTAATTTTGAAAGCATATTACTTCTACTCTCTGGAAAACTGAATATATAGTCATAGGACACATAGCTAGATAACAGTAACCTTTGTTTTAGGGTTTCTTTTTTTTTTCTTGGACGCACTGTAGATAATCATACATGTCGTTTTGTGATACCAGTCTCCACTGAAACATGATATATGACCTTTTTCAAATGAAAAAAAATTCAACAAACAAACAAGCAGTATGGCATTAACTAATTGCATGCTGTAATTCATTGTTCAGCCTATATCAGTTTGCACGTTTCCCTAATTTTTACCACACACCCACGGGGAACCCCCCCCCCCCTTCCCTGGTTATTTAATCTATTCGTATTTCATTTCAAAACTAGTAGGTAGAGTATAAAGCCTATAAGGATTTATTTTGTTCATCGTTCATGGGTATATTTACTCCCCCTTTTAAATAAGTATGGCCAATAACCATGATAACAACTATTAAAGGCCCTCGCACTGTCATAGTGATTTCTTTCCCAATTGACCTTCTTTGTATCTGTCACACCTGCCCAAATATGTATTCTTCTCTTTCTCTCTTTCTTTCCTGTTCTCGTTCTCTCTCTATCTCTCATTATTATGTCCTCCGAAGCTCCCTTTTTACCCCCTTCTTTCTCCTTTTCCCTCTCTCTTACCCCAATCCATGCCATCTCTCTATTCTCCCTCTGTATTTCTTCCCATTTATATCTCACTTGTCACTTTCCCTACACACTCTCACTCACTCACTCTCCGGCTCTTCAGTTCCAGATACTGTAGATCGTTTTCTTTTTGACTTTAATATAATTTTTATCTTAGACCCCTCCCCCCCCCCACCAAAAAAAAAAAAAATGAAAATGGGTAGAAATCGTTCGACTGAAATGTTTCATTCCTTATTAGAAAGTCATTTTTTCCCGCAAGTACACCGCATGAGCTATTTTAGGGTACAGTGGATATCCAACATGTCCAAGGGCTATTCGTGACAGTGAAGAAAAAAAATATGCATAAAACAAGAACAATTAGAAATAAACAAAGATCTGGTTTTAATCGAGCGAGTAAAATGAATTAAACAATGAATTGTGATTGTGAGCACACGATATGCTTCTCCCTTCTTAAGATAATCGTTGTCAAGATCTTGAACAGAAATATATTTTGAGAGAGATTGCTGATTTATAATTTTTTGTTGTTTGAAATTCATGATGTACAATACAAGAATCTTCACTGTATCTTGATAATGCCTCGACCAGCTAAATCACAAATGAAAGATTTTAAAGCAAAGACATACACATAGATATATTTTATTGAGAAATTTCTAGATGAGTGGATGGCAAAGTCACTGGTCTTCACCTTTTAAGACAAAATTTACTCACGGGGGGGGGGGGGGGGGGGGGGGGGGGGGGGGGGGGAACGTTGGAAAACCCAACTCTGAATCTTCTTTTTATTCCTTGCAGTGCCACAAACAGTGTTCCATGATATCAAAACCTCGAAATTTATGAACCCATTTTCAAGTTTATTTTTGAAGGAGAATAGGCCTTTTGCAGTCCAAATTTCCAAATTAACTTATGTCACTAAATTTTGAATAATATGGATGTACTTTTTAAACCAATCTTCTTATTTCATGTCAATTTTTACCGCTTTGTATATTCTGTATCAATAAACTGAAATTGATTTGAGCTGGACTTAATTAAATTGAATTAAAAGCACCTACGGCAATAGACGGGTAGAATGGGGAAAAGGAAATCATTATATCTCGTTTATTTCTCGGATGTAACAAAGAACCGCACTGGCGGGTACATTTGATTCTTTCATATCATGTTACCGATTCATTTGCGGTACACCAAGTTCATCGTGGCACTATGTTATCTGATGATCATCTCCCTGATTGCAGAAGGTTGCGAGGAGGATAGGGATGAGGGGTGCCAACCAGGCGAGATGCAGGCGTGAATAAGGAAGGGGAAGGATGATAATAACATTGTATACAAATCTAGATTAGACCATTGTCACGGGCCTTATGGCGCCAATACAACATTCGTCGATTGAGAGCAAGAAGGGCGTTACTTATATCCTCAAATGTTCAACATAATGCCCTTCTGGCTCGTGTCAATAGCAGGTGTTACCTGAATTTTTCACGTACAAAACTGCCAGCACCAATGCCGGCTTAAATTTCGAAATGCGGGGAGGACCGTTCCTTATTCTGGGATGCCCATATGGCTAACGATTGTCTAGAAGAAAAATCATGAAAGTGACGACAATTTGAAGAGATCGCCGTAACTGTGTCGACACTCTAGAAAAGATACACGTATTCGCTTCGATGGAACTACCCTTTTTCTTTCAATACTATGAGAAGCGATAACAATGAATAATTCGTTACAGTGAATTAGTATAGGAGAGAGAAAGAGAGAGAGGGAGAGAAAGAGAGAGAGAAAAAAGGAGAGAAAGAGAAAGAGAAAGAGGGAGAGAAAGAGAGAGAGAGAGAAAGAGGGGGAGAGGGGGACAGAGAGGCAGATAAACAGAAAGAAATAAACAGATCGAGACAAAGAGAGAGAGAGACAGACAGACAGACAGACAGAGAGAGAGAGAGAGAGAGAGAGAGTGAGAGAGGGGCGGGGGGGGGGCGATGATAGAATAGTGAAACAGACATAATTATGCAAATTGTGGAACAAAATGCGGTAAATAACAATGACAGTGAAAATGTGATATTTGTAGATGGTTCATTTTATTTCAATGTTAAAAAAGTACGATTACACCTAACTAGCACATAGACAAGAAAACAATACTGGGAAGAATCGACGTTTAGTCAAATATATTCTAAGACATAATAAGAAAAAGAAGGAAGTTATTGTACTCTATTACCTTGTGAGTAAACAAGTAAAGTAAAAAAAAAAAAAAAAAAAAATGTGCGATAATTGCTGCCTGGATATTAAAGCCGGATTGTAAGAATGGACGATTGAGAAATAACAAGAGAGAAAGGGAGAGATGTGTATTTAAAAAGAGAAAAGATGGGAAGGGAAGTAAAGAACGAGAGAGAGAGAGGGGGAGAGAGAAACAGAGAGAGAGAGAGAGAGAGAGAAACAGAGAGAGAGAGTCAAAATTTAATATCCTTCCAGCAATATGAAGTTTCTGGGAAACATTTTCCGGTGTGATATTTCTGCCTCTGGGGCTGGAACCATTAATCAAAATCCGTTACTTCTTTTGTCCCCTTTTACTAAGAGTGCACGGAGTGAGGTGAAGAGCTTTTCCGTTTTACAGCGACAAAACAGGAAAACTCGAGTTCCTCCATATTTTCAATTCTGCACATGCTGGTCTGTCTACATATCCTTCAGGTTGTATGTATCTCTACCTATGTCCCTATGCCTTAATTTGAGCGAGCGACAAATCTCCAGTTTTTCATTTCTGAATGCCTTCAACCCTCCACGCCCCATGTTCAAGACTTAAAGGGGAAGTTCACCCTGAAGATTACTTGAGTTTAAAAAATGCAGAAAAAATAAAGAAAAATATTGGCGAAGGTTTGATGAAAATCGGTCAAATAATAAAAAAGTTATGAGTATTTAAAGTTTTGGATTCGTGACGTCACATGCGAGCAGCTGCCCATTGGTCATGTAATAAATATTCCATATATTCGCATTTTTTTTTACGTTCCACGATAAATTAATATTGTTTCTTTTCAGAATCTAGTATTGAATAACATTTCTGACAATATATCAAATGCACAGACGAAAATATTCTAAATTTTCTGAGAAAACTGTATTTTATGGAATATTTATCACATTACATAATGGAGGAGCTGCTCGCATGTGACGTCACAAAATCAAAACTTCAAAAGTCCATAACTCCGTTATTCTTTAACGGATTTTGTCCAAACTTTCGCCAATATTTTTCTTTATTTTTTCTGCATTTTTTAAACTCAAGTAATCTTCGGGGTGAACTTCCCCGAAAGAAAATGCATTCCTTCCTTATACAAATGAAGAAAAAACACGGGTAGAGGGAGGCAAATTGTGGCGCTGAATATGTTCCTCCGAGTCTCTCTTTCTCTCTTTCTCTCTCTCTCTCTCTCTCCAACCCTCCCCCTCTCCGTCTATTGTTCCCCTCTCTCTGAGACATCCAAGCCCCCTCACTGTATCCCTTTGTTTGTATGTTATTGTTGTTTTGTACCCCATTTCATTCTCCAATAAAAATTTAAAAAAACACCACACGAACATTATATACAAATCATTTTAAAAGCCAAATGCAAGATGATACATGAATTAATACAAAATAAGAAGAACAACAAAACGGAAAGTCAGTAAAAAGCCTATTGAGGCTTGCCAAGTTGATGGTCACGAAAAAAAAAATGGAAGATATAATAAGTGAATAATAAGTTGTGATATCCAAAATCTCGTTTGCCACGTTAAAAGAAAATTTGTAATTTAATCAATTGTGTTCTAAGGTTGTTAAAAATATGCGCAAATCAATGACAGCGATAAAATTCAACGTTCTAGAAGTTTTTCAAGTTTAATAGCCAATAATACAAGGAATACCATATCCATCTTTTTATCAAAATCTGCACAGGAAATAAAACTATTCCAGGGTACATTTTCCTGTAAAATATCAGTTTTAAAAAATCTTATTTTCAAATGTTGGATATCACCTGTCGGTAACAAAGATCGTAATAAGTTTAATGTTTAATACGCATACATGTCAGACTAAATTTTGACATCATCAGCGGGTTTAAATTTTATTCCTGATAAATTAATACTTATATTTTATTACTTTATTCATGGTATTTACCATTCTTTTTTGTGATGCATTCTTTATTGACGATCTATGGAATATCAATCTACTCTCTCACTTATCTCTCCCGTTTCTCTCCCTCTCCAGCCTTTTCTCTATTTCTCTCATGTGCACATGAAAAGGCGTTTTATATCACCAGAGTAAGATAATTTTGTACGTATTTTTGGTCTATCAGTAAATATTGTTCTTTTCTTATATCACCGATACACGATCTTTATGATGATTTGGTTATACGATTTGATTAGAGAAATTCATTTCATGATAATACTGCCACAAACTAGGCAAAAAGCAAACCCCTTCAAGGACACCGTAATATTCGAACGCCACGGGGTGATAATGTCCAATACCTTAATGAATGCCATGATATATCTGCCCGTTATGGTGTGCTGTTATTCTTGTTTAACAGGATGCCCTAGCTGGAACATTAAACCCCGGGGCTGCATGTACGTATATTTTGGAGTATGTTTTGACAAAATATTTTCATAGCCTTATTACGCGAATTATCTTGTGTTCGGCTATTTATATTGCATGATCATGGACGCATCTGTTGTAGTTTGCAGGCACAAACCCTGGTCAGTCGTAAAAGAGTGTCTGCACTGTAAGACTACGATATACCATGTACTATAGCTGCTCCTGACATGACCAGAAGGTAGCTGAATTAGGCTTCTCTCAAGACAAAATGATTTTCTGATAAAGTGTCAAATTAGGGTCTGTGCTTGCAGACTACATCTTTTGCAGGCCAAGCTGATGTGATTACAGTTAGGCAACACCTTTAAAGAAAAAGAAAAATTGGAAACAAAATTGGTTGTGCTTACCTGCTCCTGACGTATTCTCGTCATACCTGAGTAAACACGTTGAACTGGTTGTGCAACGCGTGCAGCGCTGCGCCGAAGTGCTCGAAGCGAGATCACGTGACCTTGGAGACGCACCAATCGGGTACAAGATTGCGAAATAGGCGCCGCGTACGGAAACGCAATATACCGCTCGTTCATGTTTCTTTCTTTTGTGTCTCAGTTTGTTTATTTTAGGTCAACATTAATTCAGGACACGGTTATTGTTGGTCTTTATTTACTGCATCCTTTTCTACCCTCGGATGAGGTCGTTGAGTTGAGTACATTCTGTGAATCTCCTCTCATCCAAAGTGATTACAAAACGATGAAATCAATAGCACACTTCTAATTTCTCAACAGACAAACATCTAGGCTTACCATATTCTTGATGTCAGCCACCGGTATCACCTTTCATCCATTATCATATGAGAGTAATCACTAAATTCTTGTCTACTTTTTTTTATTTCATAGATTAATCACGTGATTCCCTTGACCTCTGGATGACCCACGGTGGACTGATGTTACCCGACTTCGCCATGGTTTCTACAGAGGAAGAGTGTATTGCGTTGGCAAGCTCGTATCAAGATTCGAGCGAAGGTGAGTTATAGCATTCGAGCATGTATGACAGAGAGAGAGAGAGAGGGGGGGGGGGAGATGGGGGGGGGTAGGGCAAGTAGACAAAGGAGAGAGAGAGAGAGAGAGAGAGAGAGAGAGAGAGAGAAATAGCAGGGAGCAGAGGGAGAGAGAGAGATATATATATATAGAGAGAGAGAGAGAGAGATAGATAGATAGTTAGAGAGAGAGAGAGAGAGAGAGAGAGAAAACAGGCGAGCGGGTAACAAGATAATTTAAAAGATTTTTTTAAAAAGGAAAATAGTAATTACCAAATACAATAGCTCATCAAAGAGATAGCTTCTAAGTACTAAACAAAATAAGGCTTGTGAGTTTTCGATTAACATTTTAAAACTGTACCATGCTCTCAGGAATGTGTGTAATGGGAGCCACACAATGCTTGTCATATGTTTTTGTGTATAAGACCCCCATTTTCCCCTGATTGGAACTTTTTTTTTTTTTTGGGGGGGGTGCTTTTTAGAGATTTTTATATGTTAAACCAACATTCGAAAAAAATGATGACATATTTTTGTTTCTTTTTTGTAATATTAAACCCCTCCTTCACAAAATCCTGGATCCACCCTTGCAATATCTCGAAGATCCCACCTCCCCCCCCCCCTCTCTCTCTCTCTCTCTCTCTCTCTCTCTCTCTCTCTCTCTCTCTTTCTCTCTTTCTCTTTTGTCATGTGGGCATTTATGTATGAACGTTAACTATTTCAGGTTGACTCAAGAGACGCGGCAATTTGGAAACGTTAATTCTATAAAGGCGTTCAGGCACTAGCGATATCTCAGCTTCGGCATTTAAGCATTTTTAGAAGCGCCAAAAATAGATCTATAAATTGTCTTAAATTCCAGCAGCTCGGACAAATGTTATGGAAATTGGATCTCAGAGACTGTGCATTTTCATTCCAAAAGTTTGGGTAAAAAGCAATTGCCACGTGCTTAGGCTCTCTTACGTGCCATTTGCATTGTGCATCTTACTGTGAAGCCCGGGGAGCGTTTCATCAAGCTGTTTTGTCAGACATTTTTACCGACAACTGTTATAAGCTACTGAAATCGTTGCATCTGATTGGCTGAGAGCAAATTTGTCAATAAAAATCACTGACAAAACGCTTGATGAAACGCTCCCCCGGTGTCTTTAGCGATCTAATCAAGGAATGTGAACTGAAGATAGACTTAAGAACAGGGGAGGAGATAGGTATTGAAGGGGTGTGTGTGTGTGGGGGGGGGGGGGGGCTAGACTATCTAAAAAATATCTTAAATGCCATTTGGCATTGTATACATTTGAAAATCTCACCCCAATACGCACTTTTTGCTTCCCTTCACTTACTTTGAATAATCTCTCATCAACGACGAATAGAAAAATAATTCAATTTATTAGAAATGGATGCAAATGTTATTCGCTCAGGGTCAAGAACTTAGTGTGGGAATGATTCACGGAAAAAGGGTTTTCTATACCGTAGCACTAGCGGATTAAAGGGGGAGGGACATACAACCCGTGCCCTCCCCTTTGGAAACCCAAATAGCATAACCCTTGTACACAAATCCAAGACTATGTTCCCCCTTTTGAGGTGATAACCTTATTCTTATTTTTTTATTTCTTTGCCTTTCGTAGAATTTTGAAGTAAAGAGGCGCCCCCAAAAAGTCTCATTCCTTCATTTTGCCTGGAAGAAAATTTCCTGAATGTTGTGACCCCTCTTTTACGAAATTCTGGATCCGCCCATTGCATGCCATTATGATGATAGTGAGGGAGATCGCTCGGATGAAGTAGGAAATGACACTTCATTCTTCTGATAATCACGGAGAATGGGAGCGTAGGAAAATCGATTGGTAAGGCCTGCCTCTGTAGCACGTCGCCCTAAACTAAGTCTGCCTGTCGAAATTCGCCCTTCGGTGACGGAAATTCGAATTGTGTGCCCTCCTAAGAAAATACTCGCAAAGCTGAATATGTTCTGCCATTTTCATACTTCTCTTCCCCCATATATCTCTCTGGCCTATGTGTCTACTTAAAACTGCACATATAACGCTTCTGCATGCCCTGTCTTATTAGTTGAGTTACGACTTATTATACATCGTAGCTCAATCTGTACTAATTAAGGGTTTTCATATAACCACAACAAAAAAGTAACCCCCCCCCCTTAATCAAAATAGCGTAACTTTTTAACGAAAAAGTTTTGAGCAAAATAACTTGGCAGGAGCGTTCCTACACTTATTGACTAACTTGTTTGTGAAAATGAGATTGATCCATTAAGTCATGCATGAGTGAGCAAACATTAAAGGCAAAATTGTCACTTTCCAAAAGTCACAAGGGTCATTTTGGGGATTCTGTGAAAGGAGATTTTAGCGAATTCGGTTTCTGGTGCATATTTATGTGTTGTTGTTGTTGTTGTTTATTATCCATCACTTGACCCCCTCACACCTATCCCGACACTTGTCTCATTATTATGGTTGGGAGAGCACAATTTAAAAAAAAAGCCCTCGTGAATTTGGAATTGCAAAATCCATTCAGCTTATTGAAAAACAATAACTCCAGATATTTTTACCAAAATGTATCATTACATGTTGTGTGAACATAAGAGGTTGTCATGGTTGAGTGAGCACACTTTAAAAATCGCGCAAGAAATGCTAAAATACAGCATTAAAAATGACCCTTTTGACTTTTGAAAAGTGACATTTTGCCTTTAATGTTTGCCCACTCATGCATGACTTGATGGATCAATCTCATTTTTACAGGGCAGTTAGTCAATAAGAGTAAAAATACTCTTGCCAAGTTATTTTGCTCACAACCCTTTCGTTAAGAAGTTACGCCAATTTGATTAAGGGAGAAGTTACTTTCTTGTTGTGTTTATTTTATATTTCATACTTCATATTGCATTTATGTTTCTAATTTTCACTAATCATGACGAGGACGTTTTAAAGGCTTCATTGGGCCCTTTCCCCCTAATACGTTACATTAAAAACAATACAAATTAACTATTGGAAACGATATGCCCTTTCAAATAATACAAGATATTTTTACATTATTTTGCTTTGTATCATTTCCACACCGGAAATGTGGAAAGTTCTATATTTATCAATAAACATATATATTCACCACTTCATAGTAATAGAAAATAGAAATACATTCAGGATGTACCACACTTTCCCAAACATTACAGAGAGAAAGGCCCACTCAAAAGTCTGTTCATACATGTTTGGTTAAAAACCAACATTGATCCTAATTGTTTCCGTTGTTTATTGGACACAATGATTCATAATGGTAATGGTGGCATATTTCAATATGACTTGCACTTTGCTGTATACCCTACTGTTGTCGATTCGTGGAATGTATTTTGACCTTGTTATATGAAATAAACAGGGCGAAATAAACATGGCGAAAACAAATGGTATACATGCAACTTACTGTGCCTTGAACTGCATGATAACTATTGGTCTTCTTTACCCATTGCGTACGGGAGCCGGATGGTTCCTGTATTAAGCCTATGGGAATAAGAGAATTAAAGGAGAATGAAACCCTGGGGAAAAATCAATTTTAATGAAAAGATAGGATAGAGAGAAGCAGTTTAAAAAGAGTTCAGTCAAAATCGGTTACGAAATGAGAAAGCTATGAAAGCTTGAAAAGTCTCAAATTACTTTCTATTGCAATCCTCAAATTGGCAATGTTGCTTCAAAGTGACAGGTTAAGTAGTACAACTCTCCATATGTTTTGTACACAAAATTTCATATTTTCCACATTATCTCTCAAGGTGCAGCTTGTCCCTTCTTATCTCAAGATATATCATGGGAAAATGTATTTGACACAACATAATTGAGTTCACAAAAAGACAAGCAGCATCTTTAGAGATAATGGAGAAAATACGAAATTTTGTGTACAAAACATATTGAGAGTTGTACTACTAAATCTGCCATTTTGAAGCAACATTGCCAATTTGAGGATCGCCATAGAAAGTAAATTGAGACTGTTCAAACTTTTATAACATTTTCATTTTGTAACCGATTTTGACTGAACTTTTAAAAAAAATTGCTTCTCTCTATCCTCTCTTTTCATTAAAATGGATATTTCCCCAGGGGTTCATTCTCCTTTAAGGACGGTAGTCAACGGGTTAAAGTAAACTATAAACCGATGGCGGTCACTGCCGATGAAGAAAACAGGTCAATTTGATAAAATTATGAAATAACAATTCCATCGAAGGAAACTTATTTTACCATTGCTATGCTATAGTTTCATGTAGAAAATAGGAGCTTGCATTTATGGTCTGATATTTTGAAAAGCTATAATTACAGTAGAATGATACATACATGTGCATGTACAATCTGAATGGATTCTTTTCCCACTGAATACCGGTTATACTTTACCCACAGGTACTGGTATATTATGCGTATGTAAAAGGAGAGAGGAAATAAATGAACTGTCATTTTGTAGAAATGCTTCATTCCGAGTGATTTAAGAGCGCTTTAAAGTCCACAATTTGTGAATTAGATCTCACCTTTATTGAGGAAATGAGATTGGATGACAGTGCGATGCGAGGTTCATTTAAATTATTTATATCCCTTTGTAATTTTCTCTACAATGGTAAAAAGAAATGACACTTTGGGCATTGTTATGTAGAAATTCAGGCATACATCCTTTATAGAACTTGTCAACATTATCATCATCAGTAACAGCAAAGTTTATCATAACAATTACGTCCGCAGCAGCAGTAGCTGCAGCAATAGCATTATTATCATGATTATATTATCATCATCAGCAGCAGCAGCAGCAGCAGCAGCATAGTCATCGTCATCATTGTCATTGTAGTCAGTATACACATGTATGTTATGATCATTAAATTAAGTGCGTACTATTGTAAATGTATCAGGATATAGTAGTTGTTCGTATGAAATATTGGCTTCAATTTGGAGATTCAATGAATGAATCCAAACCCGGTGCAGAAGTCCCTAGACAAGGAATTTTATCTCCACATCTACATTATGATTATCTCTCTCGAACCCCGGTCAGTAAACTGGGACCTGGTAAAAAAAAAAAAAAGAAGTAATTATTGAATGCTTTCAATGTCTATAGGCCTATAGCAGATATAGGCTAAAGCCAGGGTATCAAGGTTCCCTGAATAGATTTTCCAGGTATATGGCACTGCAAGAATTATATTCTTTATTATTAGCGACGTAGTTTAGGTCCAGTTGTCGGAGGGGAGTGGATGGGGAGGCTAGTCTTACGAGTTTGATCAGATACGAATAAACTGCAGCATGTGGGGAGGGCTTGGGAGGGGGTCGTATCCTCTTTTAATACTTATCTTATTTCCCGCTCTTCCATTGTGTCTCCATATATGTTTTTTTTCTTTTCTCCTTCTTCTTGTTTGCTGTTCGGCACGGGGGGAGGGGCGGGCGGGGGTGGGGTGGGGTTGGGGGAACGTTTTCTCTTCCCTCCACTTCTACGGCCCTCGTAGATACAACACTGAATAATATACCCTTCATGCCCTTCATCGATGCTAATTTAGTCATAATTATCAGTATCACGGCCTCATCGTGTTACTAAAAAAAACACCTCATTGATGTAACTACCTCCATTGGTATGCATCTGCAGTCCCCTATCCTATCATCACCAACGCCATCAACATCATCATCATCATCATCATCATCATCAACAACATCATCATCATCATCATCATCATCATCATCATCAACATCATCATCATCATCATCATCATCATCATCATCATCAACATCATCATCATCATCATCATCATCAACATCATCACCACCACCATCACGATCATCGTCACCGTCATAACTAAAACGGCGCCGTCATTATCACCAACTCCCACGTTGTACTCATAATGTTAACTTGCGTTATATACCAAACTTGTTTCACTTTCCATATCAACAATATACTGCAGGAATCAACGCGTCGTGTTACAATTTTTCATTAAATCAAAAGCTATATCTTTTGTGTTACTCCGGAGTAAAATTCAATGGGAGCAAACTTTCTCTTCTTCCCATATCGAAGAGTTGTTTCTTAACATGCTTAAGGAGGGTCGAAGACACTCTATCAATATGATTAAAGGGAAGGTTGAGTTCTGGGAAAGTTAACAAATAATTCGTGGGCTTTCTCATTCTTATTATGTTAGTTTGGAAGATTATCATAGTAGATAATGTCCCCTCAAAAGAATTGCTCTTCAAATGCCCTCATATTGAAAATATGCCAAGAAACAGCTGAAATGTCTGGGCCGAACATGTGAGTGTAGTTTTATATATATTTCTGTGTGGAGTGCATGTGCCTATCAGTAGGATTGAGCCAATTTCTTATCATTTAGGTGATTCCAAAACCTTACAGCATACACCAATTCTTATGTGGTATATAATCAACCTTTCCCAATTGCATTGAGACAGTTTCTTTCCCAATTCATTCTCATGACCAGAACTTAACTTTATCTTTAAGGGATATATGAATGAAGATTGTCATAATAGATGCGCCTAGAAAATTTCTTGCTTTATCAAACTAATCTGTCCTTGATTCCGAGAATATGTTCATTGTCAGTGAACAAACATTAATGTTGGCTGGCAGTATAAAATGATGCCCTTGGAAAGCCCCGTGCCGTCGCCAAAAGTATTTAATGAATCTCGTATGACAACTTATATGGTACATATGAAACACTTATCGCTTTCCGATCAAAATGATGCATGTCGTGGTGCCAAAGATTTACAGTCATGTGGGAAAAGAATATTCCCAAACCCAAGCATCGGAAACGTTAGAAGAGAGAACGGGACTGTGAAATATTACATATACTTAAGAAGAAGGTTGAGTTCTGGTAAGGGGTGAAAATAAACAGTGAGGACGGTTTCTGATTATTTTTATTGCCATGCGGGACAATCATTAGCAGCAAATGTCCATGACAAGTGTTGCTCTTGAAGATAAAAAATAATAATAATAATAAAAAAATAAACCAAAGTCTGATGCGACATTTTTGCGTAGTCACATGTACCCAAGTATGTATTCAATGCTTTCCAATGTTTGTGATTTTCATTAAGTTTGAGTCAATTTGATGAAATTGATGATCCGAAGACATCGGATTACACAATTAATCAACCATCCAACTTAAGTCACAGACGTTTCTTTCTTTGGGAAAATTATATTCCAACAAAGACATAATACAACAGAAAGAAGATAATATATATGTATGTGGACATGATGATACGCCAGGGATCTGCTCTGTATAATCCAAGTGTTCAGTATCCAATTAAATTTTAATAGAATAATATTTCTACCCTGTAGAACATGGCCAAACTGTGGACGCTGCACTGCACTCAGCTAGTGTGTTAAGGAATTTACTAAACCGTACTTTTTAACCATGTTATCCATGTTAAAAGAGCGATGTAAGTATTAATCTATGTAAATTGTTTGCACTCAACTTTGAGCACGGGATTATCGACGCCCCTTCCCCACTCATTCCACAACCTCTCATACGGTGCACAATATTCCAGGTAAGCCCATCAATTCAATATTGAGACAGAATCATCTAAAGTAAAGACCATCTTTCCACGCCACTCTTTCTCATATCTCCATTCCCCTTCGGCGCCTTAATTCCCCATTGCACCAAAAATTGAATTTTAGAGACCATTCCCTCATTCAAGCTGTCCATAGAGATATAGGATCTCTATGAACATGATGAACATGATGAACCTGTCATTCGGCGCCCTCTATAATTATGCCAGCTGCAGTGTATGTAGGGAAATGTAACTATGTAACCATGGCTCTGGTCCACTTTGCCCGTAAACTCATAATTAAGAAGTAAAAGACCCACTCTTTACTATACCCTTCTTCATTCCGTCGTTGAATTCACGAAGTGGCACGAACGCCAAAAATAGCGTAAATATCATTTTTCATTCCCCCCCCCCCCCAATTTTTAGCTTCAATTTTCCATCATTTATCACATAGTGAAGTTTCAAGTATCAATTTTGATTTATTCTGCAAAAATCGGTATGATCAAAATGAAACGAACCTCAAAAAGGCAAACCATTTAATTCACGAAGTGACACGAACCTTTGCGTATTTTTTTTACGTTATGGTGAATGGAGCGCACGTAAGAATAACTAGCGCGCACGGTACACGCGCGCATCCAATGTGTCACTGCGTGAAAAAGTGAAAAGCGAATTAATTAATCGTGTCTTTTCGCGAATCAGATCACGCATATGATTTTTTCACGAAGTGACACGAATGTTTGCAGCCTTGCACTGTTAACATTTCACATGAACAACTCTATTTTTCTACATGAATGGGTAGACAAGATTCTTCTCGTTCAACAAGTCAAATTTGCTGTTTTCAATATTATGCAAAAATTATTTTGAATCGCGTTTTTATCGCAATGCGTTTTGAAAGATCCGCAGGAGGTTGTGCCACTTCATGAATTCAGCGATTTCCTTCAAATCAATTTTAGAGACCAAAACTCCTTCCGCTTCCCATTTGGCTGGCTATCTCTCCCCCCCCCCCTTTTCTCTCTCCCTCTTTCTCTCTCCCTCTTTCTCCCTCCCCCTCTCTCCCCCGTGCCCATAAACTTATAAGAAGGACACACTCCTAATACCATCTCCATCAACCCCAGCCTCACCTATTAATGAGAGCGTGCATCCCAATTTACCAATAAACTCATGGACAAGACCTCATCATCTACCGTAATCCAAGGACGCATTCTCCACACCCCTTTATCTCTTCCCCATATCCCACTCAATATAACCTCTTCATCTTCGTTGCTGTCATTACACCCATCAACTCATTATCGAGACTACGTCACCTTAAGGAAAAGATCCACGCCCTTTCTTCTCATTTTTTTCACCACCCCAAACGGGCTCCAACCGTCCTTTGGCTATCCAGTTCGCATTCCCAAATACCCACTCTCCACGCCCCTCCCCTTTCCATGCGGTGCCCCCACCTTCCATTCAACCTATCAACTCATTATCGTCTCATTAACATATCACTTCCTAACAGTGGCGGATCTATAAAGGGGGGAAACCGCCCCGTACCCCCTCCCCCTTTGAAACCTAACAGGCATACCTTGAGTACACAATGAAAAAAAAAATGCCCCCTTTATTGTGTACTTTTACGGCATTGTGCCCGCTCTTTTACAAATTCCCCGATCAGTTCTGCCATCTACATTAAAGATAAAACACCTTCCATCGAAACTTCTCATTCCACTTTAACCACTCTCCACATCCTTTCTTCATTCTTTCACGAGTACTTCCTCCAATACACCGCCTTCTACACACATCATGGCCATAATCTCATCATTGTCGAGACCGCATCATCTATCTTTTAACCAAACCCCATAAACCCTCATTCCCACCCTGCCACCCCACCCTCTTTCCTTCTGTCATCTGGCCCCCCCCCCGTAATCCCCGGTTCCCCCATTGCCCTATGAATACCACATGTACTTCACTTGGAACACTCCCACCCCCCCCCCCCAAAAAAAAAAAAACCCACACAAAAGAAAACAAACAAACAAACAGACAAACAAACAAATCCGCTCTCCTCGCCCCTTCTTTGTTCCCCGACCTCAAAATACAGCGCTATTCATCCCCGATGTAGCCATCAACTCGATCATTCTTGAGGCAGCATCATCAATTCTCCTCACCTCCTTTTACCTATCCGCCAACTCACGGTCCGGCCCTTTCATTCCTCAACTCATTATTAAGACGGCATCTTTCCACGCTCATACCCATCCTCCTTCCACTGCGTATACACTCCCAAATCTGGCGCACATCAACATCACCTCGTTATCCAGACAGCATTCTTCTAATCACTCTCTACCTCCCCCTACCTCCCCCCCCCCCCCCACCTCTCCCCTTACCCATTCAGAGCCCCTTCATCCCCGTTGCACCCATCAACTCATTATCGACACTGCATCATGTAGATAGGATAAAGAGAGGGGAACATTCTCATAATGAATGTACCCTTCGGATGCATTTGGATTAGAGCCATCCTCTATACACGTGTTATTAATGAGAAGTCTTTGGTTAACGTTTGATAAACTCTGTTTTTGCAGCTGCCCCGCCTGGGAACAAGGGCGGATGAAAATGAGGAGGAACATGATCTATTACTTCCCTCCTTCTCCATGTCATTAAAGATTATGAACCACCCGAAAGCCCTACGTGTCGGGAAGAGAAAATCAACTTAAAGGGAAATCCAACCATAAAAGCAAGTTCTTCTGAGAGAAAGAGGAAAAATCAGAGAAGCAGATTGGTGAAAGTTTGAACGAAATCGGACAAGCAATAAGAAAGTTATGAATTTTGGAAAATTGCAATCACTGTACATTATATGGGAATTTCAAATTGGCCGAATCGGTAATGTCACTCTGATGTCGTGGCGGACAGTTCCCCCATGAAAATGACTAAAATGTCATTTTTTTCAAAATGTATTACTCATTGCGATCTTTTTCTTTTAAGGGGACCTATAACAACATGCTATCTACAATATATTTTCAGTACTTTTCGCTTTTTGCTTAAATTTATTTAACCCAATATGTCACAATCGACTCACCAAACTGCCAATTTGAGATTCGCATAGATTTAGTGATCTTATTTTTCAAACACCTATAACTTTCTTATTCCTTGTCCGATTTCTTTCAAACTTTCTTCATCCCGTTTTTTCTTATTTTTCTGCTCTTCACACAAAATCTTATTATCAAGGTTGGTTTGCCCTTTAAATTATCATAGTTGTCGTCCTCGTCGTTGTCCTTATGCTTCGTCTTGATTTGTGAATATGAATATGTAGAGGCGGATCCAGAGGGGACCTCTCTCAATAAAAGTAATACATAAAAAATTGCACTTGCCTTGCTGAAGAGGGGATATCCTAGACATTCTAGTAGACCAACAGCTCACCAGACAGAGAATCCTCAGAAAAGGTGTTAAAAGACCGGCGAAACCGACATGTCAGCCTCGTGAGTTATCGGTCTCGTGAGTTATCGGTCTCATGGGCAGTCGGTTTCTTCTGTTGGGGGTTCTTGTTCGCCGTTCACCAACCCCCTCCTTCCTATACTCACCACAACCCATCCATCCCTCGATCACTCTGCACATGATGTCATTCTGTAGTTATCCCTTCATTCCGAATCAAATGCCCCTTCTGTGTTCAGTAGTATAGACATCATATTCCAAGCACGATCTCTACCTCGTGTCGTTCATCTATATGGACGGGCTTGTAGGACATCATGAATGCTGAAACCGTATCTTCTACATTATAGACTCATTAATGGACCAGAGTGCACCCAGGGCGTTGCTGGAGGGGGTGTTTGAAGGTGCCCCCCCTCAAAGACACAAACTATGATGAAAAGTCTGGAATGGTTGTCGTAATGTTATCGGCGAAATCGTGATCCGTTGGTGCTAATTTATTTTTTGTCGGCCAATTTGTTGTCGGTAAATTGTAGCTTTCATTATTCTAAACTTGTCAACGAATTAATGATAATAATATAAAATATTTGTATGGCGCCCAATCCACTTAACCAAAACGCTCAAGGAGCACTAAGTGCGAAAGATAAAAAACCCCAAACAAACAAAACAAAAAACAAAACAAAACAAAACAAAAACACAAAGAAAACCATCAACAAAAACAAAGGACAACGTAAATGGAAATACATAAAAATAAATTAAATGAGAATTTTTCAATCTATAAACTTTTTATTTCATTATGCATATTCGTAATTGTTGCTGATTATGCAGTTTTTCTAATTTTGTCGGCAAACTGAAAATTTTAAAAATAAAATCGTTTAGATTGAATCATTGTTTGTTTTTTGTTGTTGTTGTTGTTGTTGTTGTTGTTGTTGTTTTTTGTTTTTTTTTTTTGCTTTCGGACAGTTTCAGATAATCCGAGTTGGTCCCTCCATCATACTAAATCATCTAGCGACGCCCCTAAATACATTCGGATGCCGCGTCCCGTTACTACGTATTTTTCCTGTCCTTCTGATTTCCACTGTACCTTTGGGTGTATTTTTCAGGACTTGCTAGCGAAATCGAGAGTTGTTTGCCTCCTCCGAATTCCTATAACTATAAATAAATGTACAAATATTGTACATTAGTCACGGGGAAAATAGGCTGCATGCATTGGCTGCTGGGTTTTAAATCGGTTAAGCCTCGAGCAATATCTGTAAAGCGAACACAGACTCATAGAGGCATGCCATAGAATACATTGATAAATGGATCCCGTGAAGTGTTTGTCTAGGAATTAGATACAGCTCTTGCATTTAAAGTGTTATTAAGTGAGCTGATTGTTCTCTGTATGGAACCAGCACTCCACAATTTTTCATCACTTAGAATAAAATATAACATTTTTGCGGTCTCAATAACAATTCACTAAATTGTATTTTGATGGTTGTACGACGAGAAAATATTTCATGCCAAATTACAAAATTAATTGCCTCCATTTGAGAAAACTAGCTGTTAAATGCTATTACGGAATGGAAAAATACTTTTATCAAACGAAATCTCAAAGAAAAGAAATTACTGAAAAAATGTTTTGTTTTGTTTATTCAGAAAATGTTTTGAGAGTGCTGGCAGCGTGACAACATGAAATGATCATCAATTTACTATGTATTGTTTTATATTATATGTATTGAAAAAAGTCATTTTGTTATATTTGTCTCTCCCTTAAGTTTGGGCCGTGATGTTCATTGTTCATTGTTATGCCATTGTTTACTCATTCTGTTGCACGATCCTGATTACAGAAGTATATAATTATTGGTATTTGTTAGATTTGTTTTATGTATAAAGAAAGAACCCTGTGGAAGATATAAAAAGTGATATTCAAATGACACCATTGCATTTGATTGGCTGTAAGCACATTAAACATATAAATATGTCAATCGTTATTTATAAGAAGTTTTATGGAATAGTTCCAAGTCACATTTTGCATGATAAAAGCCATTCTATCAAACCAGCAAATGTGATTACTGCACTGTTTATCACATCCCTAGTTTTGTTTTGTTCTGGTTTTTCAACCACTTCAAAATGTTCTTTGGAGAGCTTCTATCCGTCAAAGTTTCGCACAACGGTAATGGTGGAGCTATATAAACGCATGTACAAATTAAATCTCTCACACAGCAAAGACTTCCATGCCAGCTGGTGGAGCATCATTCCATTAGGGTTTCCTCGGAGTATGGTCTATGAGATATAGGAGAGCCGCCAGCTGGGTACAGGAGAAGATTATCTTTGTTTAATTTCTCACCCGGTGCGGGTTCATTTAAAGTAATTGTTAGTATGCGCGTTTACATTAGGTGTTACCGGTCATCTTTGTCTGCGCGGGAGTGCAACGCAAAGAGGTTTGTCCGATTCCGTGGACTCAGTTATGTGTTTGTTTTATACAGGTTCGCCAAATGAGGGTACTTACATACATCCTGCACCAGATATGTATCATTGTTTGTCTCTCAGTTGTTTAATAATCCACTAAAAGAGGAAAATTATCCTCACAGCAAACGAGCTTAAAGTAGTTAGTTTCTTGCTAGTTTCGTATAAATTAAAATCAAGGAAATAATTATGATGAAAAGTTGTTTGGGAGTATCGAATCAAATCATAGACAAAAAGACCTGGAACTGTGTGAAGGAATTTATGTGGATGGTATTAGGGGATGTTAAACGTTTTTCTGCACTTTGACATTGAAAATGTTGTATTGAAACGAAGTTCTATTGTTTCAAGAGAAAAGAACACAATTCCAGACGCATGAACGTGTAACTGATATCTGCGGAATGATTCGTGAACTTATGTTGAGAGCGATATCTGGTGCTGACCTTTGAACCTTCCTGTTAAATTTCTGTGTAGACACCTGCTATTGAATATGAAAGATGTTGTACTTTGACTGCACTCTTGGTGACGAAATACACGAGAGATATTTCTCATATTTGTTCGTTTGTTTTTTTGCTTTTGTTTTGTTTTGTTGTTGTTGTTCTTTTTCTTTTGGGGGGGGGGGGGGGGGTGGGGGGCAAAAATATGGCGGCTATTAAATGTCCTGTCATTGTCTTCCCCCTCTCTTTGGAACACCCTTTCGTAATATTCTTCACTCCTTCTCCCTCTCTTGTATCCTTTATTTGCTTGTTAACCTTTTTTCTAAGGGTTCCAATCACTAAAAAAAAAAAAAAAAAAAAAAAAGCGTTTACTCGCTATGTATGTTAAAGGTTCCATGTCGCTAAATAATGTCAAAAATATGGTTTTCAAATATTACTTCTATAAAAGAGACATTGCAAGTTTAACTACACTCTCAATTAATGTGAAAGCGACTAGTGAATAGACTAGTCTACGCGCTCGCAACGAATAGGGCCCGCGTCGAACCCAACTTGGAGTTCGGTTCCGCGCGAGCATTTTCATTTTTATCATTTATTTCCTCCATACTCCTTTGTTGACCTATAGAATGCTAGGTAAATTTCTTTGAGGTTGATTTTATATTTTCAAGCTGTACACTATTTTTTTAGGTGATTGGTACACATTCTTTAACTCCACGTTTCTTGCAATCCCTCTCTCCCTACCCCTTTCTCCCTACCCCTTCTTTTTTTCTGTTTCTTTCTTTCCTTTTATTTCTATCTCTCTCCCCCCCCCCCCCCCTCTCTCTCTCTCTTTCTCTGGGACTGGGATTTTAACAGAAGCGACCGTTGTACATGTTTTACTGAAATGTAATTAGGCAAGATTCTTCTTACTGAGATGTCTTCTTTTTTTCTTTTTTTAAAATGTTGATTTGAATTTTGTTTTCTGTATACACTCCGCAATTTCCTGAAATTATCCGGACCCAAATATCCAAAGCCCCGAAAATGGAACCCCTTAGCTCAACTTCAGAATAATCCTCGCGAGTCAAGCGATAAACAAATCTATCAATTTTATTAGATTGACATGTTAAATCTGAATATGAAAAAAAGAGGAATAATTGCAGCTTTGAGAAATCAATTAAGCAACGCCATAGAAATCCTTCGTCTGAAGAGCGAGAGAAGAGAACTTTCAAGGAAACCCTTTCGAAAAGCTAATCCAGTATTCCTTATATTTTTTTCTTTTGTCAGAGCATTTGGAACGTACACCAGTACACGGTGCTATGGCAATAATTTCAAAGATTGTGATTTTGCATTTATTCATTGAATTGGGAACTTTTAAGATCCTCTGGGTTACATGCCTGTCGTTAATTCGATAAAACGCATAACTAATGAGTTAAAATTGAGCATTTAAGAGGGTTTTAGTACAAAATTCACGAACTACAGTAAACACATTTTGCCATCCATATTGATAAATTACTTTCGATGTAAAATAAGAGAGAAAATGTTGTTTATGAATATTATGATGATATTTACAGTTCAAAATCTAACCCTCGAACAAGTACTACCTGCGAGATGCGTTGGTTTGAATATGAAAAATGAAGCTTAATTTTGATGCGCTTACGATTACAATTTCCAAGTACACAAAATGGTTAAAACTAGAATTATTCATGTTCTAATTATTTCTATTTGGTTAGACCCGTATCATTTAAGCTTTGAAATAGATTGGCTGACTTCACTATACAAATTGTATGTCTTCATATAATTACTAAGATTTAGAATATGGTTCTGATAACTGATTCAATATTAAGTTGATTTAGAGGGGGAGGAGGGGGGAGGGAGGCTTTCAATGTATAAAATCAACCTGTTACGTTGACAGAGTTATGGCGGTTTTACAGGGTGCTGACCTCAAATAGTTCATCCTTATAATTCAAAGAACCAGTAATGATAATCCTGTCCTTTCTCAACCATTTTAATGTCATTATTCTAATGTTCTCGTGTTGAAAGTTGTCACATTATTTTGATTAGACCAGAATGATTCCGCCTCCCGCTGGCTTAATCTCGTTTTCTTTCTCTTCTCTTCTCTTCTCAACATCGAACGCGGGAATTGAAAATAAAGAACCAAATTTCATGTCTTGCAACTTCTGTCTAAACCATTCCGTGTGTATATCTTGATCTCCGTGGGGTGAACGGGTTATGTTGTAATGTTCCCGAGATATCGTAAACATTATCATAAATCATATATCACTGTCGAACGACCCGTTGCAGAATTATGATGAACGACACATTGCAGTTTCTTATTCATTTTCTGGGGCAAGGATACCGTTTTTCAAACTCTCCTTTTTTTCTCGCTCTGCATGCCTCCGCGTAAAACAACAGTGGGTGGGAGGGGGTTCTCGCACTCGAACTGACCATATTTCATCCCTAATGGTTTTCTTCTGTGATATGATGTATAAACTTGCTCGTGTTCTCCTAAAACATTCCAGGGGATCTTCGGAGTTTACATTCGTAACAGATTTGTTAGAAATCGGGAGCCAGTATTGAACATGAATTATGGAGTAGTGATGCATGTTCAAATACAGAGGATGTGACATTATACTATAAACATCCCATGTTGTGTTTGTCCCATCAGTATGTAAACACACATAGTTTCTTCGTAACATCATGGAGCCTGGGTAAACCAAGTTGGTTTTTTTTTAAAGGGGCATAATTCCCGGAAAAAATTCTCTCAAGAAAAAAAAAAATGTTATCAGAATTTCATAGGTCCCTTCTGGATCGGGAAGTTAAAAAGAGGTACATATTTCATATGAGTACTTAATATATGCCACATTGGTTTAAAAAAAGGGGGCAGCTAGGGTGGCACGGACCAGTTGCCCCCTAAAGTCCGCCAGTACTTGAAGCAACAAGCAACTGATATGTTTCATGTTCTTCACAACTGACATATGTGCCAGTTTTGTGCCTCGTTTTGTGTATGAAATCGCGCGAATTCGTAGACCGTCTAGGAAAACAATCAAATGCTTTCACACTCATTTAATTTAGCGAGAAGTGACACAGCAGTGAAGTATAAATCATATTTAGCAATCATAACACACACAGTGTATACATGTGACTTGACAAAAGGAAGTCATAAAAAATGAAACATGAGTATAAGTTAACTGGCATCTCAGGCACCATAATCATGATAATATCGCATCATCAATCCATGTCCATTTAGAAAATCATCTTAAAGAACAAGTCTTTTGTGTCAAACGATGTAACAGTTCATTCCTTCTATGTAATTGTACATGTTTTTTAATAACAAAAATGGAAAATACCCAGCCAGGTGCATAATAAACTACATTTTAAAGTCCATTTGTTGTGTATAATGCTATGAACATTTGAAACCTGGTTAGGGGTCCTGCCATTAACCATTTTGGGGTGCAAATTTGAACATCTATTTTTCAACGTGTAAGGTAAATGGTTATTATTCGCATTATAAGCAAAACCCCCATTTGTTTTTTATTTTTTTAAATTAGGTCTTGGTTATTCATTTTTGTTTTGTTGTTGTTTTTTATTTTTTAAATTTTTGTTGTTGTTGCAGACGTGCATTGATAGATCACATCAGTCAGAGTGGGTTTATAGAGGAAGACAGAAAGTTAACCACTAGACCAGCTCGCATCTGTCATGTGTACTGAACACTATTATATCTAAACCTAAACCTAACCCTAACCTAAAACCGGATTAAAACCCTAACCCTAATCTTGTATCTTCGAAGAAATAAAGCTCTGAGCAATTGTCGTCGGAGCATATTATGTCGGGATACCGGTTTTTTTAAGGAAGAAAGCAGTTATTTCCTGAATTACAAAAAATGGAAGGCGTTTCGTTTTTGTTCTTTGGATTTCTGCTTGTAAAATATGAAGAGAGCTTTGTTTCGGTTGCGAACCAGGCAGTCAGGGTGCCGTTTCAATTACTGGCAAACTCCAGACGACTTCTCCTTCATTACCCGTAATGTAAGAATATTGAGGCCGTTGCGTTCGATTGCAAAGGCCTGGCTGACATCGCAAAGAAAGAATATCATCCATCGGTGCCCATTTTCGATTTTCAAAGAGAGTTTTTTTTTTATATACCTTCTTCGACTTACGTCCACTCTTAGATGGCGTTTTATTAGCTAGAGTGGACAATAAAACTCCCACTGCTGCGTTAATGTCTAGTGATATCATCTCAACTGTGGTGGATGGGACGGCAGTGCTTGGGGAGTGGATGAAGAGAGATAGAAAGAGAGAGAGAGAGAGAGAGGGGGGGGGGGAGAGAGGAGGGGGGGGGGGGAGAGAAAGATGGAGGGGGGGGGGTAATCGCCTCTCGGAGGGACTCGTTACTAGTTCGTGACAAGAGGGCAGTGTCACCTGGCCTTAAATAGTAGCCTTAAAATTGCAGCATCACTTTTAACAGGGCAATTACAAACATCTTTGCTATGTTATGCTATGGAGCTAGCTCCATGGTTGCGTAGTATTGTAAGAGAAAGTACATCTGTCTATGAGGGACGTCGATCCATTTTTCGTTAGGAATACGGGAAGAGGGCAAACCATTTATTCTAATTGATCGCTTGTCACTTAAGGTCACGGTAATCCTTGACTAATTACTGAATTTAGACTCAGAGGAAAAGAGCGACATAATTTTTCAGCTGATATTTATGATGCTCCAGCACTTATTGTTGTTGTTGTTGTAGTTGTTATTTATGATGTTGTCTACTAGAGTTGAAATAATGCAGCCACAACACATAGCGGCAGATAAGGGATCCTGCCTTGATTATGTTTAACGCGATGTCCAGTTGATTTTGAATAAATTGATTTCAAGGAATGATAATAGTGATTCTGCAAGTATATTTATTTCCACTGCACAGTTTTTACTTATCCAAGGACTGCATTCCTTCTCTAAACATGAGAGAAGGGATGGGGAGGGGTTCATGGGTTCCTTGATGTAAAACAATAATTCTAATTTCATATGATTCGGAATGTAACATTCGATGTAGCTTTTGTTTATAGTTTGATATTCACAATGTTTACCAGCATGCATTACAACAAATCTGAAGAATACAAGAAATGCTAAGGCTTATTACTTAAGTATAGATATCGAGAATTTATTTTTACCCCCAAGTTTCCTATTATTCCGTCTGTTTTAAAAGAAACCAACTAAAACATTGCAGTCTATTGAATGTATTAATACAATTGTAAATAATTTGCCGTTTACCTATTATAGGGAAAGTCAACGCTGGTTTTAGTTGATTTGAATAAAAGATGAGAATTAAGAGAAACAGATTAGTGAAAGTTTGAGCAAAATCCGATAAGATATAAGAAAGTTATACTCAATCAAAGACAAATTGGCAACTCCGTGACATATTTTGAGAGCTCCTCTCCCATTTGCTCAGGACAGAAAATTTCATAAATTTTCATTTTTTTTAGTTTTTGATGAAGGAAGAGATTTGTTTCCTACATGTTTTGTGTAAAAACATTTCAGCAATTACCTAAGGGGCATGTATGATTTAATATTTTCTTTAGAGAGAATGGAAATTAATGATTTTGGGGGGCACAGGTCAAATGGGAGAGGAGCGCGCAAGATACGTCATGGAGTAACCAATTTGTTTGATTGTTTACAACTTTTAAAAATCATAACTTTATTATTTCTGAACGTATTTTTACTCAAACCTTCACTGATCTGTTTCTTTAAAATCAACTCGATATCAGGGTGGACTTCCCCCTTAAATCCCAGCAATGTGATAAATTGGCATTTGAGGATTGCCAATGTGTTATCCAATTACAAATGTGGCTTGTGGGTTCATTCTCTTGGTAATTTCACCATCTTAAATGATCTTAATTTCTCTACCTTGATTTTCGTGCTCTCTCTCCCTCTATAATACACACCCGTTTCCCTAATCTCTTTTTCCCTTTAAATATTCCCTCACTTCGCTTCATCCCCATCTCACTCTCTCTCTCTCTCTCTCTCTCTCTCTCTCACACCCGTTTCCCTCGCATCTCCGTCTCTCCTCCTTCCTTCTGCTCATTGTCTCACTTTAAATGCTCTCCTGTCTCTTTTCCTTCTCTCTTCATTCCACCTCTTGTGGATGTGACAATAATTTTGTATAATTGTAATTCGATATCGAAGAAAACTTAAAAGAAACATCGCACGTGCTCTTTTTCTTAACAGAGCCGACTTTAATATTTTTTGTTTTAAAATGTATATAGAAGGCATATCTTTTTCGGTTGAATTGAGAGATTTTTTTTAAAGTTGGCAATTCGCTCACAACAATTTTAATGCTTTGTTTTTACCCGAAATAATTATTCATTGATTTAAATTAATCGTTTTCCTTTTAAATGAAATGTTTACACCATTTGCCGTCCACATGCTGAATCAATTCCCTTTATTTCATGTAGTCATGCTGTGTCTAGGTATATTACTGTCATAATTTCGTGTATTTTCCTTTTAGTCTATACAGTGCGTATCAAAAAAAAAAGTATACCCAATTTTGATAGCCTCTGTTTAAAAAGATATAACCAACGTGATCTTGAAATCTATTTCAAGGCAAAGAGTAACTTGTTTTCTGTATAATGATACTTCATTCATGACTTTTCTGCCACGGATGACTGAGCACCAGTGTTTTAAAAAAAAATGTCGTCAAAATCTCCTTGTACCAAGTTTGGGCTGATGCAAAGAAAGTGGATCAAGTCATACGAAAGTGTATACTTCAGGCTACAAACCTCTTAAAAGTTTAATTCTCTTTCGTGTTTCAATGCTTCATTATTTAAAGTGACCCAGGGTATCTAAGCTTTCACATGACCTTGTTTCAATTCATATGATAATCTCAGTTCATTTTAACAGCCTTCTAACTTTCTTTCTCATGATAACTAAAAAATCGCTGCGTTTCACCATTTCACCTGCATAAGGTGCATAAGGTGTTTTCCTCGAATAGCGCATGACCTCAAAGGTTTGCTGACTTAAAGACTGAAAAAAATACGTGTGTTGAGAATTACCAAAATAACTGATAACAGACTTTCCTAAAAAAAAGATAGCTTCCCAGATAAACTTTGTCCATATTGAATGACTCAGTAAAAAGGCTTTTCCTTAATCAAATAAGGAATGCGGATGAAACCGAGATGGTGTCATCATTGCAAAGAAATTATCATAAATCATGCTTGCAATAAGCCTATGCTTGAGTTGGAGTTGACATGAACACCATTTCTATTCATATGCACAAAATCAATTGAAATAACTAAGCAATTGTTTTCAAACTAAGATAACATTTGCATAATTGTTTTTGGCCCATTTGTTGCTTCAGCTCAAACTTGGTACAAGAGAATTTTGACAATACTTTTTTTAAAAGCCTGCTGTTCAGTCATCCGTTGCAGCATAGTTATGAATAAGATATCATTTGACAGAATAAATATAAGTTGCTCTTTACTATAACATAAATTTTAAGCCCCGTAGAGGTAATAACTTTTTAATTAGAAGCTACTAAAGCTGAGTATATTTTTTTTTTTGATACGCCCTGTATAACCATGATAACTATCTTGTGAAATGTGATAAATAAAACAGTAAAACTCAATTGAAACATGATCTAGATATGCTTAGAGGTTTACTTCTATTCTATGAATAATTCACTTCGTCTACTGAGTGAGAGCCAGAAGGGCAGTAACGCTATACAAGAATTATATGATTTAGCGCCCTGCTGGCTGTGAACAGAAATAATTATGTGGTATAAATCAGTTATCACAGTACTGACAGTATTCATGGTATTCGTTGCAACTCTTTCGAAAAGCACAAATACAACAAAGTGCAATTCAGCGTCAAACCGGATGTAAATGATATGTTTTATCTATATATTTTATGTCGTGATAGATAGGTAGAGAGAGAGAGAGAGAGAGAGAGAGAGAGAGAGAGAGAGAGAGAGAATGAATATAACAACAAAATACAAGAAGTCCCTCCTATTGAAGTTTTGATCTACAGGGCATACAGATATTTAATAAGCATCTCTTTTTAAAAAGTTCAAGAAAAAATAGGACCTTTTGTGTATAGGTACACATGATACACGGAGTATTTTCCCCAGTCTTCCTCGACCCACGTGTACGTGGTAAATGTTTATTGATTGGAATACACTTTGCACTAATAACGATTGCCGAGTTGATCACTGTTTGTAGTGGTGTAGCTCGGAGGGGGGAAGGGTAGTATCAGGGCACGTGCCCTCTCCTCCATCAATTGGACACAATTAAAAAAAAAAAAAAAAAAATCCCTCCCGTCATTTGATGGCCTTGCTTTTGTGATTAATCATTTACTCCATGTTTCGATACGTTGTTTATTATGTGATCCTTTGATTCATCGTCTTATTTCTCTGTCCTAGTTTCACCACCATGCCTACCAGACTGGGATGGTGAGATATGCTGGCCCTTGACCACGGCTAGTGAAGAAGTCGAAATGGACTGTCCTGATAAACCCTGGATAGATGCATCAAGTAAGTCGTCTTAATATTGTGCTTTATTGGCGGACCCAGGGATGACAAGCGGCAAGTGCTCCTTTTAAAGATAAAATGAGTTCTGGTCATGGTCATGGTATTACGGTATAAAAGTCACATAAGGCAAAATGAATATAATCGTGATTATGGCAATTTTCCACATCAAGAAGGGCACCCTTTCCGTCACTGGAGGGGCACATTTTTCATCTTTGGAGAAACGGGACGTCTGCCCCTGCCACCACTCGAAATTGGTATTGACCCATGTTTTATGAACATTCTGATTGAATGCATGGTATCACACAATTGGAATAACTAAAGGTGCATGGATTAATGCCATAAATGTATCATTTGAAAGTATAATACTTCTGCTGAAAGGAAAATAGAAAATTATTGTCATAGAGCACATATTGTGGTCACAATAATCCTTTGTTTTAGTTTTAGTTTTAGTTTTAGTTTTTTTTTTTTTTTTTTTTTTTTATAAATCTGGGACGTACTCTGTATACGTGCTTGATGTATACATTCGCTTTGGTAAATAACAAGAAATAACAAGAAATAACAAGAAATAACAAGAAATAACATGACTCTCTCTCTCTCTCTCTCTCTCTCTCTCTCTCAGAATCCTTCTACAGGGCGTGTAGCTCCAACGGGACATGGGCGGGGCCTGGTCATTACTCAGATTGCTTTCTTGATAGTCTCGTTACCAATCCCACAATGTACCTTGCTAACATCTCAGTCGCACAATTAAAGGTAAAGTATGGTTATGATAATAACTATTGTAATAATAACATCGACTTCTTGCATGTGTATATTCTTGGCAAGGGGGCTGCAAGAGGGGGTGATGGGGGGAGGGGGTGATATCCCCATAAAAAACAACTTGTGTTGGCGAATTCTACAATTCTTTGAACGGCTGTCAGCAATTTTTAAGAATGGGATTTTTCCAAATTTTAAATGTTTGTTTTGCTTATGAGTGGAAGAAATTAATATCTTTCCAAAAGATTGAAAAATCCGATATCCGTTTATTTCCTGGTCCGTTAGTGTTTTCTTGTTTAGACTGATGATCGTTTTCCCCTTTTTTGGAACATGTTACACTACCTCCGCTACCCCCACCCCCTCCATTCAAAATGGTCAAGAGACGCCCCGCCCTCTCGCAAAATGGACTGGTTAGTGACGGTAATGCGCTCTATTTCATGAAATTTACTATACAAATTATTGACCCCCCAAAAAAACAAAAAAAAAAACCCTACTGAAAATTAAGTTCATTTGATTCACTGTGAGTGAATTTCTTATAGAACAATTATAATGTGGTAGCAGTTTTTAACAGATTTTTATGAAACTGGGCCCAGATACTCCACATGTTACATCAGTTGCAAAATGTTTGTAATGCACTACCAGAAATCCCCTCAGCTGTGAATATCGTGAAACTCACCATGACGTAAGTATATTCATTTTGCCAACTGTCGCATATTTGACTACAGTGTCGTCGATCCATCTTCCGGGAGAGGGGGGGGGGGGATTATAGATCCTAATGATTCAGAGTTAACAACGTGATTATTTTGGAGGGGGTAAACGCCCTCACTGCCCCTTCCCTGATCGATGCCCCTACTTGACAAGTATCTAAAATATGGTTTTTATACAAATATGTTACTCTACAGTGCTTTCTAGACAGGACCCCTGATTACAACTACTTATGGTAAACCAGTCAACCAAGCATTCTTTACATACTGAAATATTGGAGAGCTTTATCCAGTCGGGCGCAAAATATATCCTCGACTGACAGCACGCACAGCATGAAAGCTAGTATACCCAAGACCAGTGCAGCAATATATGTCAATTTACAATATTTTATCCCCCGCCCTTGTATATTTACAACTTAAATTGAACTTTCAAATAAGGAAGTATGTCGCGCGTTGTATTATTGGATACGTAGAAGAGTGATCAATATGGATATGACAAGGCTTCAGTCGTAAAAAGAAGTAAAGAGGGTTAGGATGTAATTGCAGAAAGCTTCTTAATAATGGCAGGTTATACAGGGATGCTATATAAATTTTGATTGATGGGACATTGCAACGATTGGAACATTTAGTTCATACGAAATGCCCTTATACAGAGGCCCTGAGGCGACCAAGTCAAAATCATAATTCAGATTTATCCGATTTTCTAGAAAAAACGGAGTAAGCGCCTTTTAAAACCAAGGTCCCATACAAGATTTGAACATTGATGTCTTCGATGTGAGCGTCGCCGGGGAATTTTTTTTCAATAAAAGCAAGCCATGCAAATATACCTTGGTGTTTTAAATTCTTTTGATCAAACTAATGACTTTCTGCAGTTACATCATACCAACAAAATTTTACAAGTCTTTTTCTTACAAATTTGATCAAAGTGTACTTAGGTGTGAGACGTGATATCTGCAAACTGTAGACGATGTTGTCAGTTTTTCGTTTTTATGGTTAGAATGATAGATATACATGGAAATGCATACATAGTATTTAAGAATGCCCCAATAGACATGATACGGGTCTTATTCCACCTCCCTAGTCTTATTAAAGTGAGTATACCATACCATTCCAAAGCTTTTACGACAAAATACCTAAATATGTAAATAATATTTCATTCGTGAATGACATTACATGTTTAATTCAAAGTGTACTACAATATATCAAGCATTACGTTTCAACAGCATACACAAAATATCATACCATGTATACACGATTTAAAAGTTTATTACCAACTCTGTACCTAGCCTCTGTTTTTCTTCCCCCCCCCCCCTCTCTCTCTATCCATCTCCCTGTCTTTCATTTCACACACACACATCCAAAACAAAATATTTTCATACCTTTTGTCTCCCTACTCTTGTCTCCCTGTGTATGATCTTATTCTTAATTTCAGCTTTCATTGCATCATTCTGAATCTTCATTATTCTCTCATTCTTTGTTTTTAATATAAATATTTTTTTCTGTCAACTTGCCAATTCGTGGTTGCTTTCATTCCCCGATTCCTCTCTTTCTCTCTCAATCTCACACACACATTTTTTTTTTTTTTTTTTTGATAACACACATATACACGCTGGTATCAATATGCCTATAGCACTTCATTTATTTGATGTACGATAAAAGAGCAATGTAGATAAAATGCCTTGCTCAAGGGCATAAGTGCCGTGCCGGGGATCGAACGCCCGATCCTCGCATCTCCAGTCAAACGCCTTAAACCACTGGACCACGGCACCTCCACACACACACACACACACACACACACACACACACCCTCACACACATTGACTTGTGGGGGAACTGTATTGTTTTCTCCTTTTGTACTTTGTACCCCACAAGCACTTCTCCTATTGTATTTTGTACCCCACAAGCATGACGGAATAAAGGCCATCATTGTGCTCTTTTGTTCTCTGTACCCCACAAGTGTATCTATGTAAGGGCACACACACGCACACTCTCTCTCTCTCTCCTTCTCCCTGTCTCTCTGCATCCATGCCTCCGCCCTCTATCTCCCTCAATTTTGTTTTGTTTCCTCTCTTTCTCTCCCCTTCTATCACCCCTTCCCTTTCTCTACCTTCCCCGGTTTGTTCACATCTTCGGTGGATCTCTCTTCCTGACCTGCTTTAGACATAAGCCGATTCATATTTCATTCATGCTTCCTCTCATCATGTATATTCCAACTCGAAACCATGCTGTGCCACTTCTAAAGAGATCAAAACACGATAAAAACTACTTTCGAAAAATAAACTCAAGACATTTTCAATAGCCCTGTCTATCACCTTTAGAAATGTGCGAACATTACAATGATGTATTACGTAATCCGAACCTGATTTCTATGGGCAGTACAATAGGCCTTTGATATTGCTCTTGAGTTTATTTTTCGAAAGTAGTTTTCATCGTGTTTCAAGGTGTCATTGCAGCAACACAACAATTCAAGTGATCACATCCTCGTCCATTTGCCATATTCCATTAACCCGTTGGCCACTGATTCCCCCCCCCCCCCCCCTTTCCCATAGGTTCAGTTCAGGAACCACACGGTTCCCGTAGGCAATGAGAAACAATGATTGTCCAGGATGGCGCGATGATTTCATCAGAGTAAACTGTTTTTTTTCCCCCATGAATTTCATGAAATGGGCCGGAAAGCGACTTCGAAATGCCTCTCTATTATTCACCTCTGTCAAAACATAGCCTTTAAGCAATTTTCAAATATTATTTGGGACGGTTGAATACAGATCCTGGTTGTGACTTTGATAATGCGAGGAAGTTCCGTGGGCAATTTTGTATTCATGGAGAACAAAAAACCAACTCTTGAATCGTGTTGAGCACATGGTGTCTAGGAACGATTATAAATGCTGATTTTTAATTTTTTTAAAAAAGGTTGTTTATGCAGTAACGTGAAAACATTTTGAATTTTGCAAGGTCATTGGAAGGTGAATTTTAGGTATATCTGGGTAGGTCGTCCTCGGAGTATCATGGAACTCTCTATTACAAAGACTTCTGAGTGGTGCTGCTGTCAAAAGAAGAGAGTTTTACAGAAGGGAGGGTTTCATTCACGAGTCGCAAATGTCAAACCCTGAGGCACCAATGGGTCCTTCCTATCGCAATCGGCACCTGATATTCACTCTTGAATTTGGAACTTGATTAGGCTTCCGTGTTTAAGGACATTGATGCATATGTCAGAGGCTTACTTTATAGATTATCGATAATGCTTTCCAATGCACCTGCAGAGATGATAATGCCACGTGGTTATATAACGGAAGAAAGCAATGGAATCGAAAATGTGTATCTCTGTGTAACTCGATAGAAAATTTATGGAAAGTCCCCTTTTTAATGATTCGTGGATAGGTAGTCAGTTGGAGAGTTCTGGCGGTTACCGTGGTAATATTCCATGAGAACATATCCTCCCCCTCATCATCATTCTCTCCCCCCCCCCCTCTCCCCCCTCCCCCTCTCTCTCTCTCTCTCTCTCTGTCTCTTTCCCTCTGTCAATCCTTGCTTTCCAGCCTCCATATTAACGTTTTCTACGTTATATAGGTATGCGTGACACATTCCTCACACAATGAAAACTAAAGTAAGATTTGAAAATTGTAGGTGCTGGTACATTAAAGTAATCAGTTCCTAGCTTTATCCTGCAATTATTATACTTACCTACCAATAGATTCTACTTTATTTTTTAAATTTCTAGTGTAGAGCGACTGCATAAAAGTGATAAGCCGATGGTCATGGAGCAAATATGACTGGAAATGGGTTATTAGACGAAGCTTTTACAATGCTCATTTTGAAACCTTATATTACTAATAATCTGGGAGCCTGTCCCGAAATAGTCACCCCATTTTACCCATAAGATTTGACCCCGTAAAGTTACTTAGACCATCTAAGTCAGTGACAAAAAAGGTTGTCAGCCTGACCGCAGCCGCCGGGTTTAGCCCCTAGAGCCCCCAAAAGAGACCCCAAAGTCGGGTCGATTTCACCCCATCTCCCCCATGCACCAAACTTTGTCAGTAGGAAGCAGTATGACTGGACATTACAAAACACACAAAACTGACAAAAATTTCCGTCGGGATGGGGTGTCAGATGGCCCCTAAAAATTGGGGTAAATTTTTCCCCTTGAAGCCCAAGGACTAAATTTTGTCAGAATTTTTTTTTTCAGGATTATGTAAACACACCCATTGTCCATCTTCACCTGTTTGACAAGGCATAATAGAAGAGCTTTACAGGTATCTGTGGTATGTGACTGCCAGGCTGAAATGTACTATTCATGTGTTAATTGCACAGATACCAAGCAAGCTCTTCTATTATGCCTTGTCAGATGGTTAATGGTTGTGTTTACATAATCCTGACAATATTTTTTGGCTACTTTTGAGAAAGCAATACAATTTTCAAAATTTAATAACTTATTAATCAAAAAACCAATTAACACCAAATTGCACCTCAAGAAGATTATTATACTCAAAATTATGTTATGAAAATTTAAAGTGAATTGAATAAAAAGCTTTTGAATGATCATAGTCAGAAGGTAAGAAATTGGTTTTTCTTTAAATACAGAGCATTTTGGAGGGCAAAGCGTTGTCAAAGGGCACTTTAGGGTTTTCATTTCAGGGGGTCTGACACCCCCTTCCCGATGGACAATTTTGTCAGTTTTTATGTTTTTGGAATGTAGCTCTTCCTTCTGACAAAATTTGGTTCTTGGGCTTCAAGAGGAAAAATTTACCCCAATTTTTAAGGGCCATCTGACACCCCATCCCGACGGTAATTTTTGTCAGTTTTGTGTGTTTTGTAATGTCCAGTCATACTGCTTCCTACTGACAAAGTTTGGTGCATGGGGGAGATGGGGTGAAATCGACCCGACTTTGGGGTCTCTTTTGGGGGCTCTGGGGCTAAACCCAGCGGCTACGGTCAGGCTGACAACCTTTTTGTCAATGACTTAGATGGTCCAAGTAACTTTACGGGGTCAAATCTTATGGGTAAAATGGGGTGACTATTTCGGGACAGGCTCCTGGCCTATAATTAGTGCCAACTATTTGTACTGATCGGCACTCGTGGCAAGCCTTCAATCATGCCAGTGGCTAATGAAAGGTTAAACCCCAATTCTCCATGTTCCCTATGCGAAGAATTTCAAACAAACCGCGAACACGACTTTTTCTTTAACATTCGACAACGCATGTGCGACGTGGGTATCCACATTTGTATTTGCATTCCAAAAATTCGCGCGGCGAGAAAATGACAGCAGTGACAGATATCGGAGTAAGCCGATAGCGGCTTTGTGCATTCTGCGAAGCCGAAAGTCGCCCGGCGTGAGAGGGTCATAGTGGCGCCGTCCTTCCGATAAGCTGGGTAGATAGACCCAGCGTGAGTGGATATCTGGAGGAGTCCCTGAGGTTTTTGTATTTTATAGTTGTCATTTTCATTATTTACTTGATATTTTCTTAACTTATTCAAGTACATGCAAATCAGTACGCTTCAACACATTGCACAGTTGGAGCTGAGCTATTAGGCTGTGTTTATTTTTCGTATAATATACTACCACGAAATCTTGGATGTGTGGAAGTTAAGAATAAACCTTTGTTTTCTAAGCGTAATTTGACTTTCGAACGAAAGGATTCGTCTCTCAACGGTTCTACAACGCAGGATCTGGCTACCGACTGGCTTCGCTTTCAAGTCGACTTCATAACTACAATTCTGGATCAAACATTGTACACCTAACCCTAACCATAACTCTTAACATAACCAAAACCTAACTGCAGCCTCAACCCTACCTTAATGTTGGATAATCCTCTCCCCTCTGACACGGTCGCGGCTGTAACAACGCCGTAGTTTATGCATAACGCTGTCCATACGGTTTTAAATGACTCTATGGTTTGAGAGACGGACCGGGTGTGCGTTAGAGGAAACCCTCCAAACATCTATCAAGACTGTTACATGTCGTTTTTCCGAAGGTTCATAATTCCGAAGGTTCGTTTTTCCGACGGTTCGTAATTCCGAAAATGAAAATGGGTTCATAATTTCGAAAATGAAAAAGGGTTCCTATTTCCGAAGGTTAGTAATTCCGATATGTTATGTAGGACTCTACTGTATTGTCGGAATTATGAACCCGTTTTCTTTTTCTGAACTACAAACCCAACTTCATTTTCGGAATTACGAACCTTCGGAAAAACGCATCTTCGGATTAATGCATCAATATCGTTCGGAGACGAACAGGATGTGCGTTAGAGGAAACCCTCCGAAAGTCTGTTACATGTCGTTTTTCCGAAGGTTCATAATTCCGAAGGTTCATAATTCCGAAGGTTCGTATTTTCGAAGGTTTGTTACTCTGAAGGCTCGTAATTCCGAAAATGAAAATGGGTTCATAATTCCGAAAATGAAAAAGGGTTTATATTTCCAAAGGTTCGTAATTCCGAGATGTTATGTATGGCCCTATTGTATTTTCGGAATTGCAAACCCAATTTCATTGTTCGGAATTACGAACCTTTGGAAAAACGAATCTTCGGAGTAATGCATCAAATATCGGAATTATGAACCTTATTACATTTTCGGAATTATAAAACCCAAACCCCTGCCATGGGAAATTTGCGTTTTCGGAATTACGAACCTTCGGGAAAACGAATCTGCGGAAAAACGAGTACCCCCCCCCCCCCCCCCCCCCCCCCCCCCCCCCCCCCCCCCCCCCCCCCCCCGTCTAGACAGGGCTCCGCAAAGAAGTACATGTACATGTATTCTGGTTCTAGCATTACCAACACGGTTAGCAAAGTGGCCATGACCTTTTTTTTTTATTAACGCGTTCTCTTTTTAAGAATAATCATGTGAACACTTAAATGTACCTAGACTGCAACGTACAACGTGATCCTATTTAGTATTAAATCAAGCCCATGATTGTAGAGCATTGGTCTGATTAGATAAGTGATGCGATAACCGTGATAACTTGGTTCGGGTACTTTGCAGTCCTGGGCGCGTAGGAAATTATTTTAGTTTAGGATACTAGGTTGATATAAGCGTTCAAACAATCGCCGCACAGTGGGCCAGGTGTCAGCAAAAGTGCGCCAAAATAGGGATTTGGTCAATGAAACAAAATCAATTTTTTCACGTTCTAAGCAAAGATTACAACGTGTAGAACACCTCTGAGCAGTATTTCTTCTTGGAATTAATTTTAAGTGGGTCATTTTTATTCAAAAAGATCCGAAACTTGGATTATTTGTTATGCATTTTGTAAAATGCAATACTGCGTTTTATTAAAGGTTTTTGCCAAACGGGTTGTTTAATGCACTTCAAATTGAACATGCTTATTCCAGAATAGTTATTTTAAATAATGATAGAGTTTACAGGCAAACTCTTATTCCTCTCGAAAGTAATTTTGGATGAAACACAAAATATTGGGCGGAAAATAGCAAAAATTTTTTCAAGCGCAAAGATGGTCAACATTTCCGTCGATTTCCGCGCTGAAAATAGCATGATCGCCTTTCTTATAGTTCATGCTTTACACTGCTACCAAATTTGCCTGCTACTTTTTGCAACTTTTTGAGTAAAAACCCATTTTCCACCTCATGTTCGCCTCTTTTTTCGCCTAAATCTTCCATGCGATAGAAGCGCGCACTGTGTCGTGAAAATGCGCAGGCAAAGCACACACAACAAAGAATAAAAGTTCAATATGCTTTTTGACATTAGTACCGAAAGAAGCTTTTAATAATAGTCTTCTGGCCCGTTTTAGATGACGGGACATGTCAGAAAACAACTAATATCCCAACATATGGATTGCATTTTAATCTTTAGTCCAGTCTTTAGTGGTAGAACACTCGTCGGTCAAGAAGAGATTCCCAAGTTTCCTCAATGATGTTCGAAAACAAAAAAGTGGAAGGAATCATAACAGAAAACGAAAACTGACACAGAAAAATAAGATATAGAGAGAGATGGCGAAGGAGTGAGAGAGAGAAAAAAAAAACAAAGAAAGAAAGAAAGAGAGAGAGAGAGAGAATGAGAAGAGAAGGGGCGACTGGAGCGTCATGTTCATCACAATCTGTGGATAGGATTTAAATGTTTACATCAAGAGGGTGAAATGACTACCACTACTGCCTAAATTGATCTGGTTTCTACTTTCTAACATCGCAGTTACATTTTGATGCCAAAGATGTTCAGTGGTGTTCAGTATTCTAAGGGGTGCTCAACTTTTTGCACTTTTTATATCCCGAGAAAATTGTTTTAATGTGTTATATTCTTCGTTTGCGGTAAAACTTATCCTGTTATTATTAATATCCTTTAAGAGTAGATGTAGTTCATGTTCGTGCAATTGCTATATGAATAGAATAGGCTTCTGTTATGATGTAGAGTAAGGTGAAGATCTGATATTAAGTTCCACTGTCCGTAAATGCTCCTATTTTGTATAAATAAACAATATTGCTTGCTTCCAAGCCAGAATTTTTTTTAAGGACCTACACTTGTCAAACAATGTGAAATTTCTCTTCTTTAAAAAATGCGCTGGGCTGTACAATTTTTTTCCTTCAATGAATGAAGTCCAAAAGGCAAGAGTACGCTCGCCTTTTGAGTGCATTAATTATTTTTATCTATCTACACGTACCCCATCCATCTATCTATAGGCCTATCCATTTATCTATTCATACACGCACCCCTCTATCTGTCTATCTATTTATCTATCTACCTATTCCTCTATTTGTATATCTTTATTTTTGAAAATATATAAGCATATTTCTTATTTGTAATTTATTTTTAATTAGTGTATAGATCTACATGTACATTTTCCCTCTACTATTCGATTTTTTTTTTCTTCAAGGCTTCGGAACTGTTTAGTTAGGACATACAGACCCATTGTTGAGAGGGCGCGATTAATGACTGTTATGTAGTTTAAAATTCATACCGGTTGTTTATAATTTATAGAATTTTGAAACCTTTGGAGAAAGTACAATTTGAATCATAACTTGTCCAACACCAAAACCACGCTCTCAAAATGTTCTCTATCTTTTTTTTTTTTTTTTTTGACAGACCCAACATTCCGTTGGGTAATTCACAATGGCTTCAGTGAATATTATTTCAAGGCGAAGGCTTTTCGAAATAATTCACCCTTCTCACAGATTCACAGTATAAACAATAGGGCAAAAGGACTTAGAATATGCATGGACTTTATCAGTCAGTATTATGATTTTGATAACTCGATAGTACCTACAGAATTACTTTTTAGTGATACAATTACGTTTCTCTTTCGCAAAGTTATCAATGCTACAGAGGGCGCTCTTTCATTTTTTAAAAACTTTAATAACTAATAACGAATAACTAAATTTAATAACTCATTTTTTAGTTAGCTGAATATTATTATTTTATTAGTATATGCATTATCAATGTTTACTTTCAAGCAATGACATCATACATTGCAATACATTGCAAATTTCTCATTATTTCAAATATTTTCCAGTAGGGTGCCCCCTTTAAGTCTCTCTTATGTACCATATTGCCTGAGCTTAAAGTTAACACCTTTTCACTTTTTGATATACAAGCGTAGATATCGCATTATCAATTTTCTGAAGTAGGAAAATCATCGTAATACGAGAAATGTGTTATTTTCCATTGGATTTTGGTAGCCAATCAGAAATCGGTATGTTAATGACGTCATAGGTATTTAAAAATATTTTCATTGGATTCTACGGGTCTGAAAACCTATATACCCATCATTTAAATTCAAATTTTAGGTAAAACTCAGTGAATATGAATTTTGGCGCACTTTGGAGCCATTCTGGCCCACTGTGCGCCGGTTCCTCTATGTATCATTTGCTCCTCTAAATTATTTATGCACACCTTTCTCCTCTACCATCTTTTTCTTGCTTTTAGCGTTCTAACCAAAATATTATTCCATTTCTGAGTTATCAACTTCTGAATTAGCCTATACTCTGGCGTTCCGATTGTGTTAATCCACACTCTTCCACTTGTACATCAATGTCCTTTGAATAACCATCAACGCTATCTAATGCTCCATTGATTGTCTTACTATTATATATCTCTCTATCTCTCTCTGTCTCTTTCTGCCTGTCTCTCTCTCACTGTCGTTCTCTTTATCTATACCACCTGCAATTCCTGATTTATCCTTTTTCTATATCCCTTTCCAAATTTATTAGTTTCTATAATATTGTCTATCCGTCTTATTTTTTCCTTAGCATTTTCATTTTCATGATGGAAATGTCGACCGCGTTACCATAGCAACTAAATAAATACCACATCATCCATGTGGGCAAACGATCCTCAACAAGATGTGTGCAAACATGGTTAACAAGACCCCAAGGCTCAGACAACGACCAGACAAAGTTGCCGCCAACCTTAATGAAATCTTAGAGGTCTGACCGTCCGGTCATCAATAATTTCCTCTGCCTGTGCTGCTAAATTTTGCTGGTGGGAGAAAATTATACCATTGACTTATTGATTAACACACACCTTTAATTAGCACGCAAACCTAATTTGGGGACAGCTAGCTGGATCAACAGAATAAAAGCTTAAGATGGCGACCAATTGTTCAGGCCTTGGCTTAATAAATGGTAAAACATAACGAGGTTTAGCTCCGACAAGGAGTAGGTTAGTTACATTTTCTTGAATAAATGAGTAGAGAAATTTATCGAGGAAAATAAAAATGCGTGCATCTAGGGTCAGAAAAAAAGTGTTGACACATATGGTCAGAGGTGTAAAGCTGCACAGGCCCAACCATTGAGGGAACAACTGGCATCATTGAGTGTGCTTGTGTTTGGTGGGGGGGGGGGGGGGGGGGGGGGGGGGGAGGGGGGAGGACCGATACTGGATGGATGTAATGTGAATTTACAAGACTACCAGTGCTTAATCATGCTAATAGAGGAAAGGGGTTCTATCAGTCTCTTTTTCATGTTCATTTCCGTCTTCTCTTACTTCTTTCTCTTCTCTCTGACTCTCTGTCTCTCTCTCTCTCTTTTCTTGTGACCGATGGGAGGGGGGGGGGGGGGCACACCTCCGTGCCCACCTTTATAATTCACCACTGTACATGACTATATTTATGTTTCGTTAAATGTCAATCATACCATCAATACATATCATATTAAACGGAAGGGGATGAAAACTATGCCGAGAGCTTGTTAACATGCTTTGTCACATAATGTTAAAAGAAGGAAGTGGGTAAAGCGCTTTCTCCAGACCTGCATACTTCCTATCCAAGCGCGTGTGTTGTATGCGAGTAATTAATTATCGATCCCACCATCGATCTCCAGCCTTAACTCGTTACAATTTTACAGTACTGCGGAGATGTGTCAAAGCATAATTATGCAAAAACTTCACTTGAACTCCTTATCACGCAAATTATTTCTCCAGCTGACCCGGCGGTTTAACATTTATTATTACAGTTGAATAATTACACAATTTGGCAGGTGAATGACGTCGCTAGAGTATTTGCTTATATGAATGTCACACACACACACACACACATACACTCTCTCGCTCTCTCTCTGTCTCTCTCTCCCTCCCTCTCTCTCTCTCTCTCTCTCCCTTCTTTGTTTGCATTTGCTTTAAAAAAAAGAAGAATAAAACTCACAAAGCCAAGGTTTGCTGACTGGAGTAACAAAAGGTAAAAAAGATGTGCATTGAACAAAATTTTGTATTTTTTCATCCCATTTTTTTTTCTTTTTGGAGGGGATGGGGGGGGGGGCGGATTTAATCAAACTGTAAATAAATCCCTTAAGTCATATAAACATTCAATATGTTGACGTGGATAAAAATGGAAAATCCCTCAGATTTCCAAAAAAACAGCATAAGACGAAAAGATAGATGATTGATGAAAGTTCCATTCCTTGCTATTTCAGAAAATCCAAGTCTGTCTGAATTCCGTCTTCAAGTGCTCATTGTAGCATACTCCGTAAATCATTTATTGCAAATGTTGCGTTATGGTGGTACATGCATTTGGTATCGACAGCAATAAAGTAAAATGCCCAATCCAAATATGATTTGGTTATCTCAACCCCGATCGAATATGACCTCGCCCTAGTTTTCTGTGGTTTTTGTTGTTGTTCTTTTTGTTTTGTTTGCTTTTTAATAGAACTTCACTACAGTGCGTCCCAGAAAAAAGTTAACAGTTGGAAAAAGTCTCCCCAAATAAATGTTTAAAAATATATTTAGACATTTTCATACTTGTGGATAGCTTAGGGTCTCTTCTATCAAATGACATCAAAATATTTCACAATATTTTATGCTGGAGTTTATTAGCAAAAGCAAATTTTGTGAAAGGGTGCCACATCCAGAATTGCCAAGAAAATATTGATATCGGCTCTGGTTGGTATCGACCAAGCTGAGAATCATGAAAAGGCTTAGAAATTACCATAATTATTCTGATTTATAAAAGACAATTCATGAAAGAATAGGCTTTGTTCTCTCCTATATCCTGAGTTCCTGGCACATCCCATCAACATCTTATAATAAGAACCGTTATTATTGTCATTATTATTATTAACTACTGTGTTGAGTACTTCGAAATGTAACCTTTATTGGGTCTTTTAATTTCAACTGGCTTGCTCACTCAGCCGTAAAGTTTTGATGATATATATTAGGACATACAGTGAAAAAAGACGGTTCTTTGATGATAGTCTTTTAATAATTAGGATGTAAAATGTTGAAGCCTTTTCATTACTCTCAATTTTGCTGATACCAGCCAGGACATAAAAAAGCATATTGTTAAGAATGGATTTTGCACCATTTAACAAAAGTGGTTTTTGCTCACTCAAGCGTAATATATTGTGAGATATTTAGATTTCATCTGATAGAAGAGACCCTCAGCTATATTCCGAGGTATGACGTATTTTACGTCATGTTGGGAAACATAACACTTCTCATCCTTGTGACGTTGGTCACGTGACGGCATTTTGACAAATCACGCATCAGTATCTATATAGGTCATGTAATATTATATCATTATTGCCTTCCCTTGATAGTCCATATTTTGTCTTCTCTAAAATTTATATTCATTTCTGTTCGATGTTTTGAGGGGATCTGTTGCGTACATGATATTAGACATTCTCGCTGGAGCGTAATACCTTTTGCCAGACGTTTAGGCTGGAGATATTTACATTTATATTGCTACTAAAAACAATTTAGGATTTTCATAAATAATACGAAATGCTCTTTGCTATCTTTAGTGTCTTGTAGGAAAAGTAGACGACTTCAGCAGCTGACCTTTAAAAGAAAATGGGATTGAATATGCCTCTCTGGCTTAACCTTCAAATAATATTATCAATAACTAGCAATGTAAACATAAATATTTGTAAAGCCTCCATTTTGTCGCTATTGTGATGTTTGGAGTTTTACGAATTGATGCGTTTTGTAATTAGTACGTTACGAATTGAAAATGGCTTGTACACGTAAAACACAAATGGAGTTCTTCCGTATCTTAGTTTTTCGCACCATTTTCATTTTACAAAGCTTATTCGCGAGATACATGATTCTACAAATTTGTAAAGAAAACGGATTTAGATATATTAAGCAATCATTATGTTCATGATCTTTGAGTGACATTAATCTTTTGTATTTCCTGCCCTGCTAAAGTCGTTAAAAATCTCAGCACAATCATTTGCTATGCTCTTAACTAAAGTGGATTATGATTGATCTTGAGCAACAACAAAAATGCAAATATGTAATATAAACGAAAGCTAGAAGTTGGCACTCGGGATTAGACAGTTAGCAGAGGCTTCTTATACTAGGGTAATATTGATGGGGTCCAGTATACGACGAACTAATTTGTTGAATACTGAACCATCCCATACATCTGGAAATTTTTGATCTGGAAAAACAGTTCAAAAAATAAAAATAAATAAAAATAAAACAAAATGAAATTGGTAAGGACTTGGTTACTGGGTTAACAGTACATGCAACCAATCCCTAAAAATATTGTCAAAAACGATAGTCCCAAACGTATTTTGAAAATAAAATCGCTCATTGTTTTATGCTGGTTGGCTCCCCCCCCCCCCCTTCTCCTCCTCTCGGTTGAGAAATCCTGGCTATGCAACTACACGGAGCTAATATAATGGACCCATGTAGTAATATTAACATCAAAGGCACCATATCCCACCGCGCAGAGGAATTTAAAGGTTCATTTTCGCTGCGCCATTTCTTGACACACTTGGTGTCTGTTGCATTCACAAGGAGTGTGTTCCCATTACCCGGCGAAATGGTGAAGCGAAAAGTCCACGATTATTTTTCGTTCAGTTATGGGTATGTCTATGCCCATTGTAATGGCCTATCTAAATGGGAGTGTCTGAGTCATTTTGACACTACAACGATGTATAGCTAGGAAGAGCACGGATGGCACCACCCCCGCGTAAAATTGACAAGAAAAAAAAACATATGTAGAGGGAAAAACAATGTGAAAAGTGAATATCATTCTCATATACCCTCCACTCATTTTCAACACAAAAATAAGAAATCCAACCGTGCACAGTAAAGTCTAATACATGTATATTTATGATTTATAGTGCGTTCTGACACTGTCATATTTGTTTGAACAAGCTTACATTAGACCAGAAAAAACAGAATTATGCATGGCATTGAAAACGACATCTTAAACGCAAAATCAAACATAATTGTCTGAAATGTGAGTTTTCGTGTTTAAAGGGCAATCCAACCTTGGTAATAAGATGATTTGTGTGAAAGCAGAAAAATAAGAAAAACAGGACGGTTAAAGTTGGAAAGGAATCGGACAAGGAATAAGAAAGTTATGGATGTTTGGAAAATGAGATCACTGCATCTATGCGAATCTCAATTTGGCAATTTGGTGAGTCGATTGTTACATAGTACTTGCTGACACCTAATACCTCTCACGAAGTACCTTTACCCTCGGGGCAGTACGCAAGATAATAGTAGATAGCATATTGCTATAGGTCCTCATGAAAGGAAAAGATCCTACTGAGTAATACATTTTGAAAAAAAGAACACATTTTAGTTATTTTGTGTGTTGGATCAAATAGGGGAGTTGTCCGCAACTACTACCTATTCGGCCTGCATTTCACTGATGCATCAGCAGTCTTTTTCGCCCACTTATTCTAGAACACTTAATACTGCTATAGAAAGCACATGTATTTATGGATGTGTGAACGTTGTTATACGATGTGGATAGAAAGCATAACCAGTTCCTCGGAAAACAATATGTACAGAGGACATCGTCCTATTTTGTTAGATCTCAAATTAAGCAAGTGTAAGTGAAACTCCGCGTAAATGGTAAAGGTATGAGCATCACTTTGGCACTTAGCACGACTAGGAGCATTCATGAATTCACAAGCGCCGCTTACACCGATCTCCCTCGAGCTCCCCTGCGACATCAGAGGGACCGTTTGTTAGCTAAATCTGTCAAACGGACACGTTCATTCATCTCGTCGAGCTCTTTATTCATTCAAAATGACACTCCAAAGACATGTCACCTTACAGATGGAAACATAATATACGTATCTTCTTTTCCCCAGGGTGGTCAATGAAAAAATACACGTCTCCCATTTGCATTTTGCCGGGTCAGAATTCAATTTCGATCGTTACGCCTGGGTAAAATAATGTCTCTTCACGTTTTAGGGGTGAGTTTGCAGTCATTCTGCTACTCAACTTCGTCAGGGGAATATGTGAGACCATAATATATATCCAAATTTATAAACAAACCTAACGCTGTTTTCTGGATTAGAGTTAATATTACCATTTCAGTTGAAAAGTGCTTGAGAAGACGGGGAAGGTAGAATGCCATGTCGTGTTTTAAAAGAGAAAGTTATTTTGTCTTGCTTGCATTTTTTTTTTTTTTAACGGCAGTATACATTAAACCCAAATGTATAGAAATAGATATATGAGTGAATGAAAATGGAAAATGACTGTATTATCTATAATTGAATCATTAATTTTTCGGACAACTATTTCTGAAACATGTCGGATTAATTTTGTGTAGTATTTCCTCCAGATTTCAATAACCTTTAAATTGCCAAAGATTTTTCCCTCTTCAAATAATGAAATCATTGTATGCTGAACTAACCACAGATATCGTTGTTTGCGCCACTCGTGGTGATGTGTCATTGCAAACAGCAGAGGTACAATGCAAAATATAGTGAACTTGAAAATATGATGCTGTGGGAACACGGCAATGCAATAGGCATCTTCTTCGAGAGGGATAGTTATTAGAGACACCCTAATTAGAGACACCCTAGGAAATATATCCTTCACATCATCCGATACTGGTATCAGGAATTTGACCCATCTCTCTACCACCCCACCCTCCCCTCCAGCTCGGACCTTTTCAACTCTGTCCACACAAGTAAATAAAGGAGTTGAGAGTGAGGATGACTTCTGTTAGCGTTGAGATGTCATAACGAGGCCCAGATAATGCTTTAGATGTGTACACACACTAACAGGGCGGATCCATGAGGGGGCTGGGGGGGGGGGGCGCAAGGGTTATATGCCCCACCAAAACTAATCCGCTGTACCTTTGATACATACCAGAGCGAAAACTGAACAAAGCTATAATTGAAAAATTGATGGTTGTATTTGTGAACATTTTTCCGCCTGTCTTATCACGCTTATAATTATGCTGCTAAAATCGCTGTTACACTGAGTTCAAATATAGATTTAACCGAATGATACTTGTTCGCAATCGTTTTCTTCAGGAACCAAATTAAATGACACGAAGTAGCAATTTGAATGATGATCTTGATCAACATTAGCCAGGAAACCAAAGGCTCTGTTTCAATATAGCTGCTATTTTGATAAACTAGGGGAGCGTTTCATGAAAGGATTTGTCGGATATTTTTTCCGACAAGTGTTATAAGCTACTGAAATCCTTGCATCTGATTGGCTGAGAGCAAATTTGTCAGTAAAAATCACTGACAAAATGCTTGATGAAACGCTCCCTAGGCTGGCAAATGATATCATAAGTCCCTCAGATGTCCTGTATGTCATGACAAGGGGCATGGGTCCTGCTGGCGGAGGGAGGAGAGGGTGCACTGATCTCATTTGGTGGATGAAAGACAACAAGGCAATCAAGCAATTTGATGATTCATATCATCTTATGTTTTTACGTTGCCGTAACTTTTTCCTCCTTGTTTTCTTTTGCTTTTCTTTTTTCTGTTTCCTTTCGCTCTCTGTTGAGGGGCACGTTCCCCGCCCGCATAGCTACGCCACCGGTGACGATGAATGTTTGGCATTGAGTGGTATAGGAGCAGAGTGGACTCAGTCACCAAGAATGTTCCATCTCTCTTTCAGAGCCATTGTGTCTGTGTTTTCGTGATCATTTGTGACAAACCCAATCCCCTAGTGATTTCCTGCAGTGATATAATCAAACAGATGTAAGCCTGTATTAAAGGAATGTCACAGGCATTTCAGGGAATCGCGGATTAGAAAAGAGATGGGAAGGATTACATAAAGTTATGTCAATACTTCATTTCACTGTATTTTTAATGGATACGAATTTTAGTTGTTTGCGTCATTTTTTATTGCGTGGCTTAAGCCCGCTTACACGAAGCGTCAAACCGATTGCGTCAGTGCCTGCGCGAATCGCTCCTGTGAAGGCAATTGTGTGTCGTGTAATTGGATTTTTACAGACGTGTATCAATCAGATATGATTATTTACGTCTGGGACCGACCTTTAACGTCAACATCCTAAAGACGTGACTCAGTCTCGAACTGGGTCCGCTGAATCAGTTTATAACTTCCACTGTTAGCTTCCACTGAAGGCAAATGAGCCATACGCAAGTTATTCAAAGTATTGTTTTCAATGTTCATTTTGCAATCACTTTTTAAGAGATATCACTCTTTCACAAAAGACAGTACAGTGAAGTCTCTGACGCTATCCTAACGTCAGCAAATGACGCCTCGTATGAGCCGAGCTTATATGCAAGACTATGCATCTTCTCCACATTTCTACATAAGTTGTGTAACCCCCCCCCCCCTCTATCTCTCTCTCTTTCTATCTCTTTCTATAGTGCTCTCTCCCCTCCCTCTCTATCTACATCTCTCTCTCCCCTCCCTCTCTATCTGCATCTCTCTCTCTCTCTTCTCTCTCTCTCTCTTTCTATCTCTTTCTATAGTGCTCTCTCCCCTCCCTCTCTATCTGCATCTCTCTCTCTCTTCTCTCTCTCTCTCTTTCTATCTCTTTCTATAGTGCTCTCTCCCCTCCCTCTCTATCTGCATCTCTCTCTCTCTCTCTCTTTCTATCTCTTTCTATAGTGCTCTCTCCCCTCCCTCTCTATCTGCATCTCTCTCTCTCTCTCTCTCTCTCTCTCTCTCTCTCTCTCTCTCTCTCGCTTTCACTCGCTTTCACTCTACCTACCCGCTTGTATCATATCCCATTACGATATTTTAAAAACTTTTGATTCTTCAATTCTTATGTTCCCCTCTCTATATCTCTCTTTAGGCCTACATGTAACATCGCCCCTCCTCCTCCTCTCTCCCGCTCTTTCTGCTTACCTCCATATCTCACTCTCCTTATTAGGACTCACCTCTTTTTTTCCCTGGCTCTTTCTTTTATCTTTTCTCCGTCACTATGCCTCTCCCTCACTTTACCCTTATGTACCCTTTTCCCTCACGTCAGTGCAAAACGAACCAAAATATTTCAAAATAGATATTAAATACTCTCCCAAACTGCTCCTGGCAATAAAGCGATACACACTGATGTTGACGGGGACAGGCACGTGTGCGGTTGTCACTGGGATGAAGTTATAAAATACAACGGCAAAGAATTTGAACAAGCAAGAGAAATTATTATTTGAGTCTCTCCATTGAACTGAAGAGTTATTGTCTTGTTATTTGTCATCAATCTTACTTATTTCTAATGGGAAGGCAAGCTTTACATTGTGTTCCGCCTCCTCAGTCCTCCGGGCACTCGCCTCACAGTGCAAATTGTGCTTTGCAGCCGGTCTCTGGTTGTGCATGTTGAGCGATTATGACATTTTTATTTTGTCACTGTTAGACTCGTTTTTATTTATCCTCTTCCACAAAGTAATTGTTCAAAATCTTTTTCTCTCAAATATCCGTCGCCATGATTACACCAAATTGCCATAGTGACCAAAGGATGTCCTGATCCAAACCAAAGTCCATGCTATTTCAGAAAAAAAAAAAAGAATGTGTGTCGGGAGCATATGAAGTGCATTGTGTATTAGGAATATCAAACGAAGAACAGAGAAAACAAAAGTATGTAATGAAGTGGCATTAAACTGGCAGAATTTGAACAGCGCTATCTTGCAGTGATTGCTAAATCACTATTATAATTTGAAAATTAATTGCATTCTATTTTGAATTTTGACAAATATCTTGTTTGGATAATAGGCAAATTTTATATTTCCAACTATTATTTTTGACTTGGCATTGTGGAAAATTGTGTGCAGGTACATTCTATAAGCTTATAAAAACTAGAATGGGGCATGATGGGAAAATGAGAGGCACAACACTTATCAAATCCTGTTGAAAGATGGCGTTATTGAGGAGCTCCAGTTTACTGTCACTATAACATAAAATAGGCGAGAGTTGATCCAGGATTATGAGAAAGGCGTGGGAGATGTTTGAAAACTGCGAAATCCCTCGGCCTATGGTAAACATAAGCAGCAGTGCATCATTATTTTGTAGATTTGTCTATGAAATAAGATTATACTACATAAAAAAGAGGATTAAATTTGAACATTCTACCTTGTAATTTGATATGCGCCTATCGTTTGTATATTAATTTTGGTTACCTCTCTAAAAGGGAAAACAGTGAGCTGATAAACTATAGTATTAGGATGAAAGAAATGTTTACAAAGGAATGAAATTTATTCCCAACTGTAGAGTGTTGAGATTAACTGCTTGAATGAAGGGCATACGTTCGGCATTTTCGTAATCTACAGATTACCATATACTAGCCCTTTTTTGTTTTAGTTTTTGTTTTTGTTTTATTTTGTTTTGTTTTTTGTTGATATCTTCAGAACTTCTTTCATTAGGGCACAAAGTTGATATTCACTCGGGTTATCGAACAGATCATTCCTTAATTCGTTTAAGTCTCAGTTTGAATCATATAAAACGAGGCTCTGGTTTTTGAAAATTTCATAATTCCTTGTTTAAAAAATGAAAGTTTTGTTTCACAAATTAAGAAAACGATAAAAGATACTATACTGTTTTATGCAAAAGCTGGAGTAAAGTTCGATCAAAATGATTGCATAATGGGTGATTGTGAATTTATCGTAAATGATCAGTTATTTTTCGAAACTTTAATGATGATAATACGGGGAGAAGCAATATCATGTGCCTCCTTCGCCCAAAAACAAAGAGTGAACATGGAAAAGGATTTAGAAAAGAAAATTGAAGATTTAGAAGGAAGATTGATAATATTTGATGATAAGACTTCTATATTAGATGAAATTGATAAATTAAAATCAGAATTGGAAGTTTTTCATAAAAAACAAAACAAATGAAGGAATTGCCAATAGATCTCGGATAAAGTGGACGGAGTTTGGAGAAAAACCTTCTAAATTCCTTTTAAACTGGAATAAAAAAATAAATCAATAAAGAAATACGTCAGTTATCGACTGAAAATGGTGATTTTTTAGATAGACAAAGTGACATACTCGGGGAAGTGTTTGATTTTTACTCCAGTCTTTATGCGGAAAAAGAAACTGATGAAACTAACTTGGAAATATAAAATTATCCTGACATTCCTATTTAAGTTGTCCTCACAATTGTCCTCATTACTGGAAGGTCCACTTAGTGTTTACGAAGTCTATTCCACTTTAAAACTCATGAAAAACAATAAATCTCCCCGACAAGATGGTTTTACCGTAGAATTATATCATTAAATACTTTGTAGTAAGATCATTGAATTATTCGTATTTCTCAGGACAATTGTCAAACTCACAAAAAATTGGGAATAATAATTATGATTCAGAAAGGAAACAAACCTAGACATCTATTAGAAAAATTGGCGACCAATCTCCTTATTGAATGTAGTTTACAAATTAGCATCCGGTTGTATTGCAAATAAACTCAAAGGCGTTTTGTCTCTTTTAATACATGAAAATCAAACAGAATTTTTTAGTGGTCGCTTTATTGGCGAAATACGTTTATCATATGACACACTACTTTATACTGAATTAAATGATATAGCTGCCATGCTTCTCGGTGTTGATTTTGAAAAAGTATTCGATTCTGTATCGCATGATTTTTTAAGGTCCTGGATTTCTTTCACTTCGGTCCTTCTGTAAAGAAATGGATCAAGTTATTTTATGCAAATGCATCGTCTTGTGTATTAGTTAACGGACACTGTACAGATAGATATGAAATAGGACGAGGGTGTCGTCAGGGAGATCCTTTGTCCCCATACCTCTTTTTGTTAGTCAGTGAGGTACTTGGTATCCTAATGCGACACTCAGATTCTTTAGTTGGATTTGCATATGAATGGGAAAATGCTTAAACTGTTGCAATATGCATATGATACCATTTTGACACTCAATGGTTCAACACAGGATTTACACTGTCCCCTTACACTACTGAATGAATTTGCAAATATGTCCAACCTCAACATTAACATAACTAAAACTCAAGTGATGTGGATTGGGAAGAACAGAACTTTCAAAAAAGAGATTTTACACGGGTACAAACTAAACTGTATATCTGAAGGATATTTTAGGTACCTGGGTATAGACTTTTCAGTTAAATTATCAGAAATGGTTCATCACAATTATCAAGAAAAGGTTAAAGAGATAAAACGTCAGATGGCGATATGGCTAAAAAGAAAATTGACTCCCTTAAGCTGTTAAGTAACGAGAGTAACGATAGTAAAATCCTTATCGGTACCCAAATTTAATTAACTCCTTTTATCTTTTCCAGAACCAAAATTAGAAATTATGAATGATGTTAACCGATGCTTTTAAGAATTTATATGGCATGGTAAACCTAATAAAATAAGTAGGAAACAAATGTGCCAATTATACTGTGATGGTGAGGTAAAAATGACTGTCATTTCTATGCATTCTAAATCACTCAAAATATTATGGATAAGAAGATTTATTTGTTGTCCATGTAATGAAAATTTTACTTTATATATGTTCCAATCATTCTTGCCTCCGTCATAATCTCTTCAGTTATTCATGGGGCTGAACATTACAGAGAATTAGCTATTTCAGTGCGCAAACCGTAGATGATATTGCATGTCAACCCCTTTAGAATAATCCTAGAATACAAGTCAGTAAGAATGTAATTTATTTTAAGTCTTGGTGTGCTAAGGGGGTACCACTTGTTAACGATTTTTTAAAAACAAATGGATCGTTTCTCTCATTTTTTAAAAATTTTCAACGTAAATACAATGTCCAAGTAAACTTTCTTCAATATCATGGCTTATGAACGCTATTTGATTTGGTTTTAATAAAAGTGTCATACCAAAGATCACGGAACCTACATGTATTATCCCTGAAGCATTGTTTTCAATACTGAAAGTGGAAAAGGTTGTTCACATATTTATTATTCGTTCTTGAAACATAAGATAAAGGAATGCGAAAGTCTTACAAAATGGAAACAAGAGTTTGACCTTGACAATATCATATGTAGTTCTTATTACCAAATTCCCTATCATTCAACTGTCGATATAAACATGAGGTGGTTTCAGATCAAGATGCTGAATAGAATTCTTTACATGAAAGATACCTTGTTAAGATTTAAATCAGTAACAGATAAATTATGTATATTTTTTACTAACAGTGAAGAAACAATTATGCATATATTTTGTTCGTGTATTTATTCAAACGAAATATGGTCGAAACTTGAGTTTTGGCTGTCCCGTAATACTGTACACCTTAGGCTTACAAATCAAAATAAATTGTTTGGGTTTCATGCACGTAGTAATAGTGCCCTCAACTATATTATGATTGTAGTAAGGAAATAAATTTTTGCAGCAAAATGCAAAAAAACAGCCAGTTTTTTAACACATCATGTAAGCGATAAAATGTTATCATGATATTGAAAAATATATACGTAAAACAAATTTGAAAGAAGAGAAATTTATGGAAAAGTGGTTACATTTTACTAAATGTTTCTGATTGTGTTTTCTTATAAAACTATTCTTTCCAAGTAAATCTGTAACACTTTGAAAAGAATTTGCTATACATGTAATTGATTTTGCAAATGTATGTTCGTATTGTATATAGAATGGCCAAGAATATAATTTGAAAATTCTGTATGTATATACCTTTTCTTGTATATATTTATGTATGATATTTTAAAATAAAGGAACCATGTGGAAGGGCTAACAAAAAAAAAAACAACAACAACAACAACAACAACAACATCTACTAGTCTTTACGAGGCATATCTTTATTCTTATTTTTTGCCAGTTCATTTCCAAATTCAAATACTTTTATTTCCCACGAGAAAATCAAACGGATTAGACCCCTTTCTTATATAATAAAAGAATATAATATACAATTTCTTATATACATGTATAGAAAGACAGCCCAGTTTCTTAAGAGTAGGATGAAAATAAGAAACCCTTAGGATTGAAGAAATTAATTCACTTTTTGAAATTGCTTTTGGGATATGCGGTTTAACAATTGGTATTTCCGAATTGATGTTTTCATCCCAAATGGCGGTTGATCTGTTTTATTCATCCGGTTATAAATCACAATTTATATTGTATTTGTTGTTGTTTTTCTTCTCCCTGCAACTCCGTTTTCGTTGTTTCCCTTTTCCTTCTTTCTCTTTCTTCTCTTTCTTCTCCTTCCTCCTTCCCCTCTTCTTCTTCTTCTTCTTTTTCTTCTTCTTCTTCTTCTTCTTCTACTTCTTCTTCTTCTACTTCTTCTTCTTTTCCTTCTTCCTTTTTTTTCTTTTCTTCTTCTTCTTCTTCTTCTTCTTCTACTTCTTCTTCTTCTTCTTCTTCTTCTTCTTCTTCTTCTTCTTCTTCTTCTTTTTTCTTCTTCTTCTTCTTCTCCTTCTTCTTCTTCTTCTTCTTCTTCTTCTTCTTCTTCTTCTTCTTTTTTAAAAATTATTTTTTAATACTCGTCCTTCTTCTTCTGTTTCTTTCTCTGCTCCCCTCTTCTATTCTTGATTCCTCTTTTTGCTATCTCTATATATTTCACTTATTTCTCTTTGTTCTATTTCCGATGTTATTCGTTTTCGCATACATTTGCAAGAGCATAATTAGCAAGAACAACATTTTCTTTTCAAACAACCAATGAGCAAGATGAACATGATTCAAAACATTTCTTAACTAAGCTTATCAATACCATTTGCATTTTATAGTATCCGATACCGCTAGAGATTTATGAGATCATCGAGTATATGGTTGATATTATTCCACTGACTTGGGAACCAATTTAATTTTTTTTTCGAGGTTTAATATCGAAAAACAAGGTTAAATCTCACCATGCTGTTAGATATGGATACTAATGCGGAGGAGCTAAGCCGAATTATTTTTATTTCATTGACGTCATGCTAATCAGTTTACTGTCTCCTTATTAAAAGTGAAATCACAGTACATTACTTTAGAAAGAGAAGGAAAAGGGAAATTCTGAATATGGAAACAAGTAACTGCTTTACCGATTCTATCCCTACAGAATCGAATTAAAAACAATCATGATAATCATTTCATGGCAGCTATCTTGTATTAAAAAACAAAAAAAAAACAAAAACAAAAACAAAACAAAAACGTTAAAAGATGCGAAAAAATGAAAGAAGTGGATTTTAGTTGTTAGGAACTATTCCTCACGAAACATGAACTATATTTTATGTTTTTTTTTTGTTTTTTTTTATTGATTTACTTTGATGATATTGATTCGGACATGAATAGTTAATAATAGCATTTTTAAATGTCGTTTGGTTGGAGCAATATCCATACCTTCTGCTGCCATATCATTGAGGATACTTTCATTAAAGGCAATGCTGATAGCATGCTGCGACGTGTTATTTGCTCTTTGTTTATAGATGCAGAGAAGAAATAATTTTTTACTTGTCAGTTGTCGACATTTCACCGTAGGAGTTCGCTTAAATGAGATTGTTGGTCAAGGTCATTACAATGATGACATGAAAGTGCTCAATACTAAAACTTTAATCTTTCGTCATTCCGAAAAGCTCTAGTAACTCCTTGATATTATTAAATGAACACTGTCAATAAAAAGAAGAATCCGTGATAATTTTTAGGAGGTAAGCTTTTTTATTGGTGGACAATTGCTGCACTGGGTAGCATCTCATGTGATCGTAATAAAGCCATTTACACACAAGGCATTATTTCTACTGCGTTATTGCCTGCGCTAATCTAGCATGAGAAAGCAACTAGCCAATACTCCAATTATTTAAAGCATTATTTGTGCTGTTCATTATGCAATCACATTTTACGCGATATCACAATTATTCCATGACGCGCAGAAGACCGTACCACTCACTGACGCGGTCCTAACGTCAGCAAATGACGCCTTGTGTGAACCGGCCTTTAGAAAAGATTTTTGCACAAGTCAGAGGCTTCATTTCATTTCCCTTCGCTAATCGAACCTGTGAATGCAAGTAGGCCGTAATTAATAAAGCGTTTGTTTGTTTGTTTGTTTTTTGTTGTGTTTTTTTTTTGGGGGGGGGTGGGAGTGGGGGGTTGCACTTTTTATTTTGCAATCACTTTTTAAATGATGCCACTCTCACTTTGCTAGTTTTAGACTTCTCCGAAAACGAAATTTCTATGCACTACTAGCGAGGTAATCTAGGCAAACCAAATAGTTCGGACAGGATTGTCTTCTGCATGTGATCGCAGCCAAGCGCATACGCCTCTACATGTAGTGGCCTATTGTCCACTGCTTACTGCAGCATGATCTATGTTGAACTGAAGAATACAATTGGCGTCACGACGTAGTGAAATAACGTCCGTCCGTGTAAACCGGGCCTTAGTCTGAAGTTCGTGGACATCCTATTGAACGCGTGTTGTAACATTAACTCTTTCAAGATGTTGGCAAACTTTTACGTATATGACGGTTTTGCTAGACGGTGCCCTGTGTTGTAAATGCAAGTATGTTTTTTAAATTAAACTTTCATGCACATGAGTGTCTCATTCATGAACATGAGTGTCTCATTCATGAACATGAGTGTCTCATTCATGAACATGAGTGTCTCATTCATGAACATGATCGAAGAATTGACTATATGGATGGTTTCAAAAAGGATTTCTTAGAATCACACTATGCATACATGGATGAATACACCGGATTGATATTCATTTAGCATATGTTCGCATTTTCGTTTCAATCGCAACAAAATCACGGAAGCGAGAGTGATAATTCTTAAAAAGTAAGAACGATATTCAGTTTATGATATATTTAGCAAGATAATCTTAATTCAAAGGTGCTGCAAAATAAACAAATCAAAAGTTACAACAAATTGGATACCTGATTATGATTAAGAATTTAGAATATATACAATTCTCTGTTAATTTTGTACCCAATTTGATGTTTTCCGCACGGAATTAATGTTAAAATATTGAATAAAATTTATTCAGAAAGATTCATCTATTATGGGGAATCAGACCAATTGCGCATTTTAAGATTTTAAAACAAAATTACAACATATCACTACATTTTGGTGCAAATTTGTTCTCTTTCTTTTTCCAGTATTTAACATTCCCTTTTCATTGCACATTCCTTTTTCATTGCACATTCCTTGCACAAGACATTCAAGCATGACAAAGGAACAATCCGACTAAGTAAAACAATATCAGCAGCTTTATCCCTTTGAGATATATCTCGTTATATTACGTCTGAGATTTGCATTCATGTTTCAAATTATTCAGAATGAATTGAACATGAGCAGAATAAAATCAGATAAAAGAACGTGGGTGGAAAGTCTAGAGCACACTAAAAGCATAAATATTCACTCTTCAAATTCAAGCGAAAATGTGAAGGAAAAAAAAAAGGGCAAGTCAGGTTAAAACAAAAACCGGAAGAACAAGAACAGGAACGAGATTTGGAAATTTAGTGGAAAGATTATACTTTAGTTATATACTATCCCTATGTTATATTACAAAAAAGATCGAAATTCAAACATACTCTTCAGTTTTAATACTCAAACGGCATTAAAATAATATGAATGTTTTGATCGGAAAACGCGCTTTTGCAGTGAAACATAATAACATATATTCTTTCATTCTTTTCCGTCGTTGTTTAAGCAGTTTGAGATGTACACGTATCGATTTCTTGAACCGTTGACACCCTGTAAACATTTGCGTGTTTGGTTCTGGTCCTAGGGCTACAAAGCCGCTTGAGGAATCAAATGCTATGGACTGCGTGATAAAGCGTGTCTCAGGGAGAAGATAAAACAACAACAGAAAACAAGAGAGAGAGAGAGAGAGAGAGAGAGAGAGAGAGAGAGAAAGCTGTTACCTAACTGTATACAGCAGTGATTTTACAAAGATTTTGGCTTTAAGAATCTATTTGAACGGAAACATTCGTGTTTATCATGTTTATAGCAGAATAGCACACTTCATATTCCCCTCGTCAAACTACCCCAAATACTTATTTGCGTCAGGGAATATCTACGCGATCGAATTATTACTTGAAAAGATGCAACGGCATCTATTTTTCCAGATCATGTTGCAATTAGCAATACTCTTTTAAAAACATGTTCAAGGGATTTGAAGTTGAAGCTCTGGCAGATTACAAGTAACATACATGCATACAAAAGGATCTCTTTCCACAGATAATGTTCATCTGTCATCCGCTCTGTCACCATCTGTCTGGCTCTCTCTGTGACTCTTTTCCACCTATTTTTTTTTATCCATCCCTCTTTCTCCTTCTCCCTGTATTACTTCTATACCACGCTCTGTCTCTCTCGTACCATAGTCTCAGTCCAAACCGTAGCAATGAGGTCATTTGGTACGGCATTCATCTACATTATGGTTCTCTCCACCCAGGTGTAGTAAGATAGAAATTACTTGGTAGGAAGTAATGCTTGAAAGTTTCCAGCACCTTTATATGGCAGCTTGGCTAAAGCAAGAGTAATAGATATGTGAGCAATATAAATGTACATTTTAATAGCTATTTGTGTTTTCCATCTGCCCTTCTACATCTCTCTTTCTCTCTCTCTCCATTTCCCACTCCTTTTCACTCAACATACATGGTTTACAAAATGTGACACGAATTATTATCAGTTTGTCTGAAGACACACATTGAAAACAGAAATCGTGTCTTCCTTCCCTCCTCTCTTTATCGTGTTTGTTTTGGTTTTGTTGTCATTTATTATAATACTGAATGACAAGGTAATGATTGAGCTCAAAACTGACAAATCTAAAAAGTGAATTTGAACTAATATTCATTTATCTTTAGAAGTCAGTATCCACTTTACATTATTGTATGTTCGTCCTTTTGGTTGAGTTATTTGGTCTAGTTTTAGCACTATGCATAATAAACGCACCCCCCTCCCTTTGGTTTATCGTGCGTTTATCAAAAGTCACACGCCCCTGATTAGATTTTTGTATTACTAGATTATGTTCAACGGGTGATTGAAGAGGAAATAGAGGAGGCATCTGTCTAGTCAAAAGATCTTGACAATAACTTGGCTTTCAAAAAGTGTGTATGGAAAATCCTGAAATAGGTCACCAATAAAGTCTGCATTTGACCTTCAACCATACTCCAAGTGGAAAATAATGTTACCCTCTGATACGAGCGACCAAAACGGAAGTATGTTCACGACATGTATACGCCTGACGAATCCAGACAATGCGTAACGTCCCAATTGATACCGGATTTAATTAAACCTCCACGTCCCCCGCCTCCAGAGATGACACGATAAGGTTGGATTCAGGAGGGAAGCTATACCCTCATTGCAGCCGCTGTATTAATCAGATGGAGGCCATCAATTAAATTCAAGTATATATTTGGGATTAAACCTCAAGGTCCCTATTCAATGTCAACCTATATTAATTTTGGATGCTGGATGTTAAAGCTCGTGTACAGTTTTTTTGTCAGGCCACAAAAACCTTTTTCGCTAGATTTCTTCAGTCACTGGTCGATAAATGGCAAGACATCATCAAATAAGTAAACTGCTGTAAAGTTCTGTTAAGTTCTTTCTTGCTCATGTAAAATATCATAAGAAAATGAGAGGTGAAAACTGACATTTACATTTAAACAAATTTTACGTTTAAACTTACATTTAAAAACAAAATCACATTCCTGGCCCGGTATATAAATCCGTCGGCCATATCTAAAACAAACAGTAAGAGGTTTGTGCAGGAAACTCGACGAAACTTTGCCAACAATTATCATTTTTCAGGGGAACGGCAACACCTTTTTTTCATACCTTCATACCCGACCCCATCGTCAGCTGTCCCCTTGATATGCATCATTATTGTTTGTTTGTTTGTTTGCTTTTATTTTTTGCGTTCTAATAACAAATACAATAAAATAATTTTTATTATTATAAGTATTACATAAGTAGAAAATCATGTACAATAATAGTATAAATAAACATAATACAAAGCATACAAACAAGAATAAGGAATATACTAGACCTATGTAAATATTTTTTTCTCCAGTAAACTAGAGAGGTAATTTAGAACACAGGAGACCGCCATCGTGAGCGGTTAGGTATGGAAATGGATGGCGGCCTCATTAAAAAAAGATTTGGCGACATAACTCTCTTGGTAAAACTGAGTGATCAAATAGGTGCAGTGCAATTGCAGGTGTGGGTGCAGATAGTAGATGCGTGAAAAGAATAATATAATGATAAATCACGGTTTCATATATATCATTATCATTGCTTTAATAATATCTATTTAACAAATCGCCTCCCTTATTCTATTTTGTTGGTCTTGTTTCTTGTTTCCAATCCAGTTTTTCGAGAGGATGGTGGCGAGTAGTCGTATCTTGGCCATCGTGGGTAATTCTATCTCATGGATCAGTCTTCTTGTCGCTCTCTGCATATTCCTACATTTCAGGTAAGCTATGTGTCCAACACAAATTGGCGTAGTATGGATCCAGGCATGGGGGGGGGGGGGGGGGACGCCGACAACATAGCCGTGGGAGATCCCGGTTTTACTATGTGCATGAAAAGCAAATTAACAAGGCCATTAATCAGAGTGATGGTGTGGGAGGGCGTAGCTTCTTTTCACGTTCCCTTTCCCCTCTCCCTTTCTATATGTCTACTTTCTTCTTCGCCATTTGATTGGGGCACGTTATCCCTTGCCCCCTCCCCCGTAGCTATACTACTGCCAACATAAACCAAAAAGCAATGAGCCGGGGTTGTTGGAAATTCTTTCAAATATTCAGGCCGACATACGTGATTCACAGTAAACTAGATTTCAAAGAGAAGTCTTTTTGTTTTACTTTGAAGCTCAAAATGGATGTTCATCCACACATTGAACCCTCTAACAATAGGTTACGCACGAATGATGATCTGTACGTGCCTACCTTTTGTATTTAGGTACGTGAAGTCCCTTACCCCTCTGGGAATACATGTATTCCATTCAAGTCTGCAAAAGTGTAATGTGATGTATCTAAGGTACCCGTCAATAGATTTCAGTTTGCTGGAAAGTGCATTTTGATGTTAGAAATATGGCTTGCATGAAGTATTAAGTAGGCATACTCACTTGCCTAAAGAGAATACTTTTTCAATTCAATTCAATTGTCAATTTGATGACATTTATTTCTAACTTTTCGATGTAAGTATACAGAGTAATAAATGAACAAAATAATGTACATGTATTTTCAACACAAATATGACAAAATATGCAAATATGCAAGAGTTTGTAGTTGCATAAAAGTGAAGATGTCTGATATTTTCGCAAAAGCGTACTTCAGGTTTCAGTGGTTAACATCCTTAACCCATAATATTCTACCACGAACAAAGAAAAATCATGTTAACATGCAATCAATTCTCACTTTAATGGCTTTTCGTGCCCTCAGTTAGACCCAGCAACTTCATTGGACTTCATGCGGCTATCACGTGACCACTTACTCACGGCGGCGCCAATCTTTTGGTTTGTCTTTGAACGTATCATGTATTGAGCCAGGTAGCTTAGATTATAATGTTAGCATACATGTAATACGGGAGCTTGGAGGCGGAACGTGTTACATGTGTAAATTGAACTGAAGCAAACATAGCCTCGCACTTCACTACTTACGGAGATACCAAACACTCATAATATGTGTAATTGTATGCGGTGCGGTTCACGTTCAAACGCCTTGTAGTCTTTTGTGCTCTCTCTCTCTCTCTCTCACACACTCTCTATTTCACACACAAACACACACACGCACACGCACACGCACACCCACACGCGCGCACACAACCTCACCGCCAACATTATTTTATACTCTCTTTTTCTTTCTCCCTTTCTCTCTCTCACACTCTCTTTTTCTCTCTCTCTCTTTCTCACTCTCACACTCTCTTTATCCCCTCTCCCTTTCGTTCTCTCTCTACTATTCTCTTTCCTTATATCTCCCTAGCTATAATATATATATATATATATATATATATATATATATATATATATATATATTTATATATATATATATATATATATATATATATATAATGTATATTTATTTTTCATTGTGTACCCTTTCCATTTGCCGATCTGTTGTAAGAAGCCCCCCCCCCCCCCCCCCCCCTCATTTCCCCTCCCCTGCTTTATTTCTTTGGGTCCCCCATCTCTCGCTCTCTCTATTTCGCCCGCTACACATGTTATATCTTTCCTCTACAATGATGAGTAGTTAAAGGGAATGAAACCCTTGGGAAAAATCAATTTTAATGAAAAGAGAGGATAGAGAAAAGCAGTTTAAAAAAGGTTCTATCAAAATCGGTTACGAAATGAGAAAGTTATGAAAGTTTGAAGTCTCAATTTACTTTCTATGGTGATCCTCAAATTGGCAATGTTGCTTTAAAGTGACTAGTAGTACAACTCTCCATATGTTTTGTACACAAAATTTCATATTTTCCCCATTATCTCTCAAGATGCAGCTTGTCCCCTTCTTAGCTCAAGATATATCATGGGAAAATGTATTTGACAAAACATAATGTTGAGTTCACAACAAGACAATCAGCATCTTTAGAGACAATGGAGAAAATATGAAATTTTGTGTACAAAACATTTGGAGAGTTGTATTACTAAACCTGCCATTTTGAAGCAACATTGCCAATTCGATGATCGCCATCGAAAGTAAATTGAGACTTCAAACTTTCATAACTTTTTTCATTTCGTAACCGATTTTGATTGAACTTTTTAAAAAATTGCTTCTCTGTATCCTCTCTTTTCATTAAAATGGATATTTCCCCAGGGTTTCATTCTCCTTTAATAGCAAAAACGTTTCTTCCCCTGTCCAAAGAGTTGGCAGTATGATTCTACCGCAGAATTCGTATAATCCCATAGATTGATAGAGCTTCTAATCGTATTTAACCTTTGACCCCCAGGAGCCTCAATTGTAACCGCACCAAGATTCACAAACATCTTTTCGTCTCTCTTCTCATACGTCTAACAATCGAAGTCATCTTTGCTATCGATCGCCATTATAGTATCGAACCCGGTCACGGATTCAATACGAACACGCTCAGATTTCAGGTGAGTGTCCTGGCCCGGCGCGGCGACGCCGATGTATTTTATTTTCGACACGTCAATTTCCGCATGGGAAATTGAAATGTGTCAAATATTTCTCGTTAAAGGCCTAATGAGATGGAAGGCGTGGGAAGCATCGTTTCACATAGAACAGTGCGTCACAATTATGTTTTATATGATATGAAAAAAAAAATTGTGTTAAAAACACACACACAAGCACACTACACTGCATTCTGTTTCGTTAATGACGAAAAAACAGCTCGAGAAACAAAGTAATTCTGTGTCCCATGCAGTACATTGCTGATTTTGATCCTCAGAATGCAAACGAATTATCAGAAACCTGCTGTAAATTACATCACGTAAAATCAAAATCATAATACAAATTCAAAACTTTCTTGAAACCACGCATTCCATTGCTCTACATGCGATTGGGACGAGGAGTTTGATTTGTTAAACCTTTGCTCAATAATCAACTTGATGTGTTTTTTTTTTCCTTCAATTTCTACCGAAGTCATTTGTCAGATATTACTGATATGAAGTATGACATGTATCTGTCATTGCCAGAACTCAGGGTTACCTTCTTAATATATTTCCATTTCTATCTCTTTCTCTTCAGCCCATTCTATGTGAGATCTTCGAGGTGTTACGGGAATATGGACGATTTTGTGCCTTTGCTTGGATGTTTATAGAAGGGATGTATCTCAATTCGCTGATCTCCATCGCTGTCTTTGGCAAGCCCAAGTTCTTGCTCTATTATTTAATCGGCTGGGGTAAGCGAAATTCAACTGCAACGGGGCTTCGCTAAGAGGGTGTGACTACTCGTCCAATTCAGAATTTTTGTTAGGAAATTCGTAATTGTTTTGGTCAAGTGCAAACATAAATTTTGCCCATAGACTTGTAAACAAATTCAAAAAATGTGATGGCATTTGTACATTTTCAACTCAAAATTATGTATTGCAAGAACCTTATTTTGTGTGTGTACCTTTGTAAATGGTTCAGAAGACCATGTTTTAAACTGGTCTGCAATTTTTTTCGACTACCCCCCCCCCCCCCCCTCTTTCAAATGAATCTAGCGACGTATCTGAACTATTAATGTTTAGTCTCAGTGAGCAGTGTATAAGATAGACTCAAGAGTAATCATTTAGGGATCTGTATCTACTTGAGTGGTAATACGTCTTCAGCGGCGTCGTTAAACATGTTTTAAATGGACGGCGAATGAGAGAGAATGGGCAGCGGGTTATTGAGGAGTATGAAAGCGTTGTTTCTTTTAGGCTTAGGTAATTACCTTTACGATGAAGCTTAAAAAGAAGAATATGCTATTAAGGGGCAAGTCCTAGGTATTTTGCTCCATACATTACGAACCACAGCGAAGATTTAGTATATCTGGTAATTGTATCAAGTCAAAAGCCCTACTTGAGCTTACACCAGACCATTAATCAAGGTTTAAACACATTATTTGATATCACTACATGATACTTGATAATGTATGGGACACCGAATAGCCAAAATACTTTGGACTGGCCAATATCTCTTCGAAGTTTCTATGCAGTTAAAGAGAAGCTTGAGTTCTGGGGAAGGTGAAAAAAATATTGATGAGCTTTCTCATTCCTTTTACATCAGTTTGGAAGGACATCATTGTAGAAATATTCCCTGAAAAGGATTGCTCTCCACATGCCCTCATAATCAAAATATGACGAGAAAACTGCCGAAGTGTTCGGGCCGAAAATTCATGCCACATGTGTATGCAGTCCCGTATACTTATTTCTGTGTGCAGTGCATAATACTTTTCAGCGAGATTGGGTCATTTCTTATCATTCTGATGGTTCCAAAACATCACAGTATGCACCGATTGTTATGTAGATGATCATTTCACAATCGTCATGATCTTAAATTTTTCAAAATATGATTTTTTCTTTAATTCATTGTATTCAATACTTAAGCTTTTAGATACACTCGCCCTAGAAAGACATTTAGGCCCTACCATTTTTTTTTCCTCAAAAATTAATGTTAGATCTGTTGATTCAATACCAAAAGAGACATAGTTCAAACGATAATATTAAACGTGTAGATTACGCCCAAAATATCAACCAACAGACCAACGAACCATAGAAGAGAATGGGTGAATTCAAGTTCGGTGTTGAAAGCTGGTGTTGGTGTTGGGGCAAAGCTAGCACTAGCCACAACACCGAACCTGAAATGAAACTGGTGCTGGGATTGACTTCACTGGGTGTTGAGCTATCAATAATGTAATTGGTATTATTTTTATACACCCGAATTCGGTGTTGGAGCTATAATCAGCAGTCCAATTCACGCTCTCAACACCAACACCAACACCAACACCGAACTTGAAATCACCCAATGTGTAGAGAGAGCTCTAGAGCTGTTGAGCTGTAAACGGAATCCTTATGGGATATTTTTGATTGAAACTTTGATACGGGTACCGATGATTAATTGGAAATGCGATACACCTTTGGCCGGGTTTGATTTCTTTAAGTCATTTCAGTTGCTGAACTTACTCTTTTATTTTCGTAGCCTTCACCAACAACCCAAATTACACCATAAAACGTATGATATTCTACAACACAGAATTACTCAATTAACATTGAGTGCAGTCAGTGTAATGTTCATTATAATTCTCTACCCAATTGTTGGCAGTCGATTTACAAAGAAACGGAATGTGCATGCCCTTCATCTCGCCCACACTCGGTGGTGCTTCAGTTCTGATAACACAGAGAGAATGATACCACGTGTAATAAGCACAAAGGGGACACTGTATCTATCTCTATTGATTGAGGTAGATGTGCGGAGTCCTCTTCTTACAAACTGTCCCATTGAACCGATGATTTTCTCCATAATTCAGAGAATTAACGCCTCCTTTTGGCTTTGTATATCCTCCTTGGTTCGATTTCGTAGCGCAATTATGTTACCCCACATTCACGATTCTGAGTTGAAAATTGATTTGGCATTAGGCGCGGGAAGAGGGATTGGCGCACGTGTTCTGTGGAGTAATGTTCCCTCTTAAAGAATAGGAGAGGGAAAAAGCTTAATGATACTAAAAAGGGATATATTTTAACGTATTTTTGATGGAGACAAAAGGAGATCAAAAGCGAGAAAGAGAGAGAAAGAGAGAGAGAAAAAGAGAGAGAGAGAGAAAGAAAAATAAGACATAGAGAGGAAGGAGAGGATTTAAGAGAACTCAACATCGGAAAAATAAATGAGATCCAGATAGATGAGGAGAAAAGAGAGAAGAAAAAGAAAGGGAAAGTGTGTGGTGAACTGCATATGAAAAGTGTCACACGTCACACTTGTCTTGAAGAGAGATGCGGGGAAAGTGAGATAGAGATAGATAGATAGATAGATAGAGAGAGAGAGAGAGAGAGAGAGAGAGAGAGAGATAGAGAGAGGGGGAGAGAGGGGGAGGGGAGGGAGGGGAGAATAGCATGTTTATATTTTTGTCTATAAGTTCATGATCTTTTTGCAGTGCGAAGCAAACATGTTCATTTCCAAAAACACTCGAGTGGTCTTCGTGAAAGAATGACTGAATGATAAATCACTCATCATTTCCTCTAATGTGTTTTTTTTTTTAAATGTTAAAATCATTTGGCTTCACCATTTGCATGAATTTTCCTTCATCATTTACTTTTCTTTTGTAGTGTTCCCGATTCCTTTTGTCAGTGCTTGGGCTATCGCAATGGAGATGACGAATGGGAGTCGGTGAGTATCATTACTTATAACCATATTATACTACTACTATTACTAGTAGTAGTAGTAGTAGTAGTAGTAGTAGTAGTAGTAGTAGTAGTAGTAGTAGTAGTAGTAGTAGTAGTAGTAGTAGTAGTAGTAGTAGTAGTAGTAGTAGTAGTAGTAGTAGTAGTAGTAGTAGTAGTAGTAGTAGTAGTAGTAGTAGGAGTAGTGGTGGTGGTAATGCACCATTATCTTCATCATCATCATTATCACCATCATCATCAAAATCATCAAAAATACATCAAAATACATTAAGCATCCGATTATTATTAATTTTTTTAAGTCATTAATATTAAAGTGGGGTTTTCTTTAAAGAAAATTTCAACACCGATATTATTGCTTGCTAACTTTAGACCATCCCATGAATTATCATTTCCTTCTCACAATGAAAAAGAAAATAGAAACAACAAACAAACAAATTTATTTTCAACAATATATTCCATATTTAGATGGCGTAACATGTCTAATTTTAGAAAAACATATCGGTTAAAGCTCATGTACAGTATTGGTAGCAAAAAGGAAATTGGAAAGAAACATGTTAAATATAGTCTCATGTTGTTCTCCTTGTATCAAAAGATGTCTGTAAGAGATCATTTGGTATTCCATCTATGATTTCTGGTGAATTTTAGTGTAAATATCTGTAAGGAATGCTTGATCACTGCCATTATGCCAGGACCCTTCCACCCCGATGGCTCCCCGCACAGCAATCTTGGGGCTTCGCATACAGACAGCGTGTGTGCACTGTGTGTAGCTACTCATTATTGGTTTTACACGTGTGTGTACAGCGTATAGCACATGCTACCTTTGTTGTGATTTTACGTGCCTGTCCCGGCACATAAATTAGTTTTTGCCTCTTATTTGTTTCATGTTAAACTTTAGGAGGCGAAATCTTCACAGTGTCTTAGTATTGCTAGTATCTTGCTATTTATCAACAAAAAATGAAGAAATCTGACGAACAGTTTTTGAGGGCTTACCAAAACTTTACATGTCGGTTAAGAAACAAACAAAAAGAAAGGAGTTTGTTTTCCACAAAGTTCCAGCTCGATTGATGTCAAGTGATAACTGCCTCAGGAAAATAAAGAGAGAATTGTCATGAATCTTCAAGTGCTTTCACTTTATGATTCATTCCCGAATGGAAAATCAGCACGATCAGTTCAGAAATTAAAGTAAATATCGAGTTCTTCTTATAGAAATACATCTCGAGAAAATAAGCTAAACGCGTTCCCCATTTGTTTGGCCAACAATAAATGTGTTTTTTGAACCATGAAATGCACCTAGATTTACAGAAAACCACATTACTGTAAAGCACTACCATTACCACGAATGGGACTACCACTTCTATAATATTCCACAATATAATGTTGATTTCCTCGCCTTTCTTTGATCGTGTTATCAGCGAAAAACGTTCTATCATATCCGTCCAGCAATCTGTTTACAGTACTGGACTATATCCGTGTTTTATCTGAACACTTTGAAGTATTCTAGGAGACTTTTATTTTAGATAATTACCAAAACTCAATGCAACCTTTAAATACATAATTATAGCTATTATTAGAATGGGGGAAAATATCGAGGGTTGTACTTGTGTACGTCAATCGTTTAAATGAGTTGCGCTCTTGGTAAGTAGGACGAGCTTTTATTTATAAATATACTGTTCCTTCAAAACCTCCAATGAATAACTCAAAGGCAATTTCAATAACCTATTGCATTGCCAAAAGAAATCATGTTCAGAGTATGAAATATCACATTTCTGTATAAATTGGCTCATGTTGATTTCTTGCAAGTCTTTGTGATAGTATTAATTACAACGTTTGTTTTTAATACAGAAAACTGCTGTGAAAAATTAGTGAAGAACAACGAAAGAGACAGAGATTTTTCATAAAATATCGAGCAATTAATTACATGTTTTTCTCTCATTAATAACCATTTTCATGAAATCACAAGGAGGATAGGTCGCAATCTCGTATTTCGTTTCTAATACCTGTGGATGTGTTAATTTATCTTGTATTTGCTGCTGCTGCTAATTCGTATAGGTTATTATTTTTTTTCGTTCAGTATCAAGTCGTTGAAAAACTGGATTTTACGACAAATTAGAAGTATCCGTCTCTCCTAGCATTTTTTTTTCATGACGATTAACAGATGCTGAATTTTTAAATGTATTTTTCCAGATGTTGGTTTCCACACGTTAATTCACTATTCTTCAAAGGCCTAATTGAGGTACCAAGAAATGTACTCCTGGCGGTAAGTTATTTAAACTCAAACAATCCAATTAGGTTTTTTCTCATTTAAAGTGTACCAATCACCTGAAAATATAATTTTTGTACAGCTAGAAAGTATCAAATCAACCTCAAAGAACTTTATCTGGTATTCTATAGGTCAACAGATAGGGAGTGTGAAGGAAATAAAGGGTAACATGAAAATGCTCGCGCGGAACCGAACTCCGAGTTTGGTTCCGCGCGAGCCCTTGTCTTGGTGAGCGCATACGGATGTGTCGAGTAGTCTACTCACGAGTCGCTTTTACGCTTGTGGAGAGTGTAATTAAAATTTCAATATCTCTCATGTAATTAATATTTGAAGCCCATATTTTGAATATAGTATAACGACAGGAACCTCTAACGTACAGAGTAAAAAACACATTTGCTTGTGATTGGTACCCTTTAAAGCTCATGTACAGTATTGGTAACAAAACGGCTCCCAGCACAACAATCTTGGAGCTTCGCATTGAGACAGCATGTGTCTCATGGTGTGTAGCTACTCATCGGTTTTGTATAGTGCATGAAACCGTTGTTGGGAATTTACATGCCTGTCCCGGCATATAAATTATTGTTTGTTTCTCATTGGTTTATTATTAAGTTTTAGGAGGCGAAATCTTCACAGTATCTTAGTATTTCTAGTGTCTTGCTACTTATCAACAAAAATCTAAGAAATCTGACGAAAAGTTTTTGAGGGCTTACCGAAACTCTACATAACCTTTAAGCTTTATGATCATTGTATGGGAAAAATCACTTGTTTTTAATAGAAAAATGAATGAATAAATGAATAAATAAACAGATATATAAATAAATATATGAATAAATGAATTTCAAAAATTAATAAATAAATGATAGATAAATGAGTGAATGAAAGAATGAATTAATAAATGAATGAATGAAGAATGAATAAATAATAACTGAATGAATGAATGAACGAATAAATGAAAGAATAAATATTATGAATATATATATATATATATATATATATATATATATATATATATATATATATATATATATATATGAATAAACAAACAATCTTTAAAAATAAGGATGCGAGCATGATTTTTGTCTTTGTGTTGACATTCCATTTGTAAGACTATCACCCTATATATCTACTCAAAAAATAGAACACTGGATTGGTAATGAAAGAAAGCTCTCTCCACTAGCCTAACTTCTGAAATCCTTTTTATCAAGGAGATGGAAAGAAATTTATATCGTGGGGAAAACAGAAGTGAGAAAACAGGCTCTCATATACGTGATGGAAGTTACTATAATGCGTACAAGCCTTTCCGCTCGAAAATAATTATCAAAGCCGGTGGGGCATTCTTAATCTGTTTAATGTTCTTTCTTCTCTGCAGCTGCAGCGGGTCACAATCTTTGTGATTATCATATCATAAGAGTTTCCGTTCTATATATAAACATTTTCCCAGGGTTTGTTAATCCGGAAAAACAAGGGGCGCATCTTCATGGAAAATCTCCAGGGAAAATCGC
>CM046849.1:14930707-15038207 GCA_025618425.1 Heliocidaris tuberculata | reverse complement strand
CAAAATAGTCGTTGAAATGGACGTCCGGAATCATAAAACCAATGACGACAGCATCTTCAAGGAGTGAGCTCAGTTTGAGCTTTCAATTTACACAAAAATTACAAAAATGTACTTCATGTAAACGTTTGTGTGCTTTCTTAGAACTTTTGGCGCTCATGTATTTATTGTTTGTTTTTTTAAATATACGTGTGTTCTAATATATGGTGTGTGTTTCAAATATTTATTTATATAACTACTTACTTCAAGAACAGTGTGAACAAAGAAAATTTCCCTATATCACTTATAAATGATAAATTTATTATGAGCGTTTAGAGTGACTGAACAAAAAATCCTTAAACGGTGTGATATTTATGTTGAATAACAATTTACGCTGAGAATACAGATTTCAATGACGTAAATCAACGGTCAGGATATCACATACATGTGTAATTTATTCCTTTGAATACAAGGCAAATAATGGTGTGACACCGGTCCGACAATACACGGAAATTTCTTCTTTTTCTTTTCTTTTTTTTTTGGACAACATTATCGTATCTTCTGTACGACGTCTTATGGAATTTTTTGTTGTCGTGTTTCTGATGAAAGAGGGCGACAAACCAACATTATGTGTCGATGACAAGGATAGATTGATTCAACGTAAACGAATCAGTGTTAACACACAAAATAATGACTAGTCCGAGAAGTATACTGCTTAATGATGAACATTTTCTCAGATTTGCAATTGCATTCATCTCGCTGCCAAATAAAGGATTTGCCTCATCTTCTCTTCGAACTCTTTTCTTTGTTTAAAGATAAAAAAAAATATAACTATATATATCAGCCAATACAATCTAATCAATAATTCAGGATGTGTTAGACATCATGATAAACTGCAAATTAAAAATTCTAAAAATTATGGAGCAGCTGGTATCGAAAGTATATAAATAATGTACATTATTTTAAAAAATGAAACCGTAAACATGGTAAAGTACACTATAAGCTTTGTTTTGAAATGTGCATAAAGGACCAATTCCACATATTCGAATGGACCAGTTTGTTTTTTAGAACCGACTTTCCATTAAAATCTACCTTTTAAAAATAACAACAGAAATAAATCGCACAAATTCCAAAGATTATGTTTGATATGGATTCGGCGTACAGAATATTGTTTGGACCCCGTTATTTCCACCTAAAGCTTTTTGAGTATATGTTCAGTGTACGTTTTGCTAATTAGTCACATGTTAGTTGTTACAATAATTGTCTTGATTTCTTGTGTTCTCTATAAATGTTCATTTGTATAATTTAGTCGATGTACAAAAGATATTTAAAAGGCTTTATCTTTAGTGATGTAAATATGTACATATTATATAGAAATGTAAATAACGATTTTGAAAATTATAACTATGAGTTAAGGGTGTATTTTTTGCTATCAAGAAATAGTGCATCTTTGTGCATCTACATATCTTTAGTGTATTTTATGTTATTTAATGTTATTAAATTAAAATGTTATAAATGTATGATCGTCCCAGTTTTTTAGTACAAATACACTGCAAATGTGCAGTTTATACGATGGGCTCTAACCTGTCTTTGTGGATAACAGTTTTGCCACATGATTTACAGAAAGTGTAGGTTGGTGGCCTAAACTAGAGTTACACTCATTTATGTTCTAATGAAAACCTTAGTAATGTTTCACTTCACATATATTGTTTTTACCTTTGTGATAAAAATACCAGGGTATAGGATGCATTATAAAGTGGCACTGCATGCTATAAATAAAGGAAATGTATTATGGTGTAAAAAGAGGTTTTCTTGGAGAAAATATATTTCGTCGCAAGTTTTTTGCAAATGTATTTCGAAACAATAATTGGCTGATTGTTAGTTATCTGTAAAATCAAGTGAAAGTGTCCAACGTTTTATGTATTTTTTTGTTTCATAAGAAACCTGATTTATGAAGCCATCAGACTTTTTTCAAAGCAATTTTTGCCAGATTTTTTTTCATAGTTTCGACAATATTTTCGAATAATTAATCCAGTCTTTTTTTTTAGTACTCCTAAATTTTATATCAGTGTTTAAAGTTTATTGGTCATGCACGAAAAAAGACAAACATCTGGCATGAAAATCATTCTCTGCCTGTTTCTTTGTATGTACAAAAAGCAAAACAAAAAGCATTTCCACATAATTTTTAATGTTCGTGCATTTTTATGTATCCATTAAAAAAAAAATTATCATTCCCATTAATTGCATAAAATAATGCCATCAGGTTACAGGACAGAGGCTAGAACACGTTCATCCTGGACAACTATCACCGAATAACTATTCAAAACCATTGGCGTACCTAACACATGTTTTTGGGGCATTAGGGGCCTTGATATAATTGACGGAAGAAATAATGATGCAACCCCGTCGCATAACCCCCTCCCCCTCCGCACTAGGCAGTCTTCTTGTGTCGCATTCCATCCAAAGTGTAAGGCAGTAGCCCCCTCCCCCTCCGCCATTGACTTGAACTATCGCCACTTCTGACCATGCTGACCATGACCACGGACAGTAATGTTACTAACCTGCATGTGTATTTAAGGAAAATTGTCTCGCATTCCATGCAAAGTGTAAGGAGGGAACCTCCCACGCCCCCCCCCCCCTCCTCCGACACCCGAACCCCCTCAGTGGTTGGACTCATATTACGCCATTGACTTGAACTATCGCCACTTCTGACCATGACCACGAACAGTTACCAACCTGCATGTGTATTTTAATAGGGACAACGACCATACCGGACTGATACTAACCAGACAGCTACCACAGGACGATGACCACCCGGACAATTACTAACTGGACTATATCAACCTGGACAATTACTAGTAATTAACCTACATGTACTTTAAAAATATCTTGGTTTGGGGTTGTCATTTGAGTGGTAGTTGTCCATGGATGTGTATTTTTTTTTTTCCTTACGTGAAATGTTGTTCGCTTGTCGTTATTCTGCTATAGGCAATTGTACGTAGATTATTGCCCCGATTAGTAGTCCAAGGAGGGTGCATTGTCCGGGATAGTTGCCGAGGCTAGTGTTTACCAGGGTACAGTATGACTGTCCCGTGGGGCAACTGTTCGGGGTAATCGTAGAGGTGTACAGTGGACTAGTGGATAAATCACATGACTGTTCTTCAAAAGGTACTGGGTTCGGGTCCTGCCCACTTCTGACGCGACCCAGGTGTATTAGATCCTTGAAATGCACTGCGCGCTAATAATAATTACCGGAGCTAAAGCATTTGCAATAATTCCCCAAGCCCGGTGGAAGCGCTCATAGTGATAATATGCAGGGGCGGATCTAGCTTTTTATAAAGGGGGGGGTTGGGGCGGTATGCGAGGGAGCGTAGCGACCGAGCCCGAGCGAGCGGAGCGAGCGAGGGGGGGAGGGTGTGGGAGAGGGGTGTCCCCACTCCCACAGTAGGGAGAATTTTTGAAAATCTGTGTGTGAAAATGGCGTTTTCTTGCATCTAAAACACCACTATTTAAAAAAAAAAATGGTCCCCGGATTTTTTTTTTTTTTTTTTTTTTTGGGGGGGGGGTTGCAACCCCCCCCCAACCCCCCCCCCCCTCTAGATCCGCTTCTGATATGCTATACAGATACGAAATATTATAAGTAGTCGTTTGGCTTGTACTGCGATTAATCAGATGTTTAGCTTTTAAAATGTTTACCGTGTTTATTATTCACATTGTAATGAAAATGGTGGCTTCTTGTATAGCGCTCATGTCCATTACGTTGTGACACTCCTGGCACTCCAACATTATTACCCCAGTCATAGCTCAGCGGCCAAATATATAACGATCTAGCATATCGGGTACCCATTTACACCTGGGTAGAGTGGCAAATGTGGATTAATGTCTTGCCAAAGGACGTTAGTGCCGGGCTTGGATTCGAAGCCCCAACCTTTTGATTGAGAGTCAAGTGAATGAACCACTATACCACGACACCTCCACACCATAGCATGGAGAGCAACTATCTTGACCATTCTTGCTTCTATTTCTACATCCATCCTCTTACCATGCGTACGTAGATTGCAACATTAATATACGAAATGGTGTGTTAAGGTCTTACCCCTGTTAAAAATATAAGGAAAAAAAGCAGTAGAATAATCATTCTGAAACCGTAACAAATGTGGCGAACCAGAACAAGGCAGAATGTAAAGAAAGACCTTTTATAAAATTATCGGAAAACGTTTCTTTTTTTGTACAATGTCCTAAACGAAAACCAGTACTATATACGGTCTATCCCGATATCATGACACTAAGCTAAGGGTACGACAACGGTAGTTTTCGTTGTTCGTTCAGCTAATTCTAAATTCTAAATAATTTTGTTCTCTCAATGTGACAGAAATCTGATGTTGAGTAACAGGCATACATTGTCTGATGTGTGTAAGTACCTGTATTTCTGTATTTTTTTTGCTAATGTAAAGACAACGCACATAATATGATGTTGATCTACTTTATGTAAGAAAATACACTGCACTACTCACCGTTTCCAATTTGAACTGAAATATTGTTGTGCCTGTGTTCGCTGTGGACTTGTACGTTGAAAAGAAAGTATGTGAACAATAATACCCCAGTCCCAGTGACGAGATCGACACTAAACCGATAACAGACTAACTAATTATTACATTACATCTAATAGAATCGATCAGCTTGGAATTGGTTTGGCGATGTGACTGAGGTTCTAGGTGTAAAAATAAAATCAACTCAAAAATTAAAACTCGTATCAGACTGAGGTTTTTCACATTGTAAAGTTTAAGGATTTCAAAGTTATTTGGAGTTAGTTATTTTGTTGTTGTTGTTGTAATTTTCTTCAATAATATTCTTAAAGTAATGCTCTGAATATTAACTTAAACTTTCCCTTGAAAAAAAAAATCATCCGTCAATTCTATAAAGCTTTCGCTATCCAGCGTCCTTAATGATTCATGTATGTTGTGCCTGAATTAATTACAGACACAAACAGATTTTGGGGCCTTGATTTGTCAAAAACTGAAGACCTAATGGAATATTCAGGGCACTGTTTTAAAAATAGTAATGAAGAAATGTCACGAAACTTAGCCCAAATGAATTTGACATCCGTCAACATTGTAATGTGAAAACCTCAGTCTGACACAATTTGTAATTTTTGATTTGTTAACGATCAAAAGAGTCAATTAAAAAAAAAAAGAAATACATCTGGTATAAGGACTATTATCGACTTTTCACTGTTGGCTAAAGATAGCGTTTTTTCCGTTATTGGTCAAGCAAATGAGATGAATTATAGGACTGGAAGTAATGGAAGACATATAGAGATTAAGCAGGGAGATGGGATAAGCAAAGAGAGAGGAAGAGAAATACTTGGTCAGCATCTTAAGAAACTTGGGAGGTGCACAAGGAGAAGGGAGGTGGGGTAGCAATATAATTAGGAAAATGGTAAACATGGGTAAACCATAATTTAAACCAGATAGAAATGAGCCGAGAAAGTGAAAAGAGAGAGTGAGATTGAGAGAGAGAGAGGGGGGGGGGGGGGGCAGAAAGAGAAAGAGAAAGAGAAGGAGAAAGAAAAAGAGAAAGATAAAGAGATTTATAGATAGAGGGAGAGAGAGGGGGAGAGTCAGATTAAAATTCATTGGAATGGCACACACATAAGGAAAGAAGAGAGGGGAAAGAATAAGGCGGAAACAGAGGACGAAAAAGAATGTGTAAAGAGATGTTTGTCGATACTATAAAGGAGAGAGGGACGCTTTTAACGATTTCCTTTGAAATTATAAAACTATCCTTCTATTCTATTCTTAATTGGGCTGTTCAGTGTTTTTTTTTAAATAAATAATCTTTTTTCGGCTTTATTGGATAGGTATTATCATTTATTTTGTTTTGCTTGTTTATGTTTTTTAAATAAATGAAAAATACAGTACAACTCAATGCATTCGTACTTCAAAGTCAATCCATAAAACATAGTCCTGCATAAGGCAGTTGACTGGCAATGTCCTGTAAATACCATGACCTTCTTCAATATTACGTCCAATTTTTACGTTGACCCTTATGTAGAGGATAGATCAAGAACAATAAACAGAGCCATGCCCAACGACATGGACGATGTATTACTACTGTCAAGAGTAACCTTGCGAGTAGTGCCAGTGTAAACGCAGTCCATTGTCATTTACTTGGAGAGCATCCTCACCAGCAAGATACATATATCGCTACGAAAGGTAATACATATTATATGATATGAGGTTTTCATTGCCAGCAAAGTACATACAAAACATTAAAGCTGAATCTAATTCCAACTTAATTATACACGATAAGCGCGCTTAAATACGTTGTAGGAGACGTCTACTGAAATGATAATGATGATGGATATACTCCTTGGGCATATAGCATAAGGAACAAACGTCTCTATGCATTTTCCTTTTAATAATTATCATTTCTTGTCTTTTAAGAGCATGACCCCTATACCTGCGTGTAGATCTCTGCGTCTTTCATTTTGATCTCATTCCGCAATTACGCTTCACCCTACAGCTTCAGAGAGCTTCGTAATAGGATAATGCATATCCTTGAAAAGATGGGAACAGTAACCCTTTCGAACCCACAAGTCCAATTTGGCATTTACCTTAGAGAGGTGTCATTATCTTTCATGTAGGACCAGAGTTAATAGTTGCGTGTATACAGGCCTTGGATATAGTGTCGCAATCATTCGCGATAAGCTTGTAGAATTTCTTTCTCCCAAGATTCTTACGAAAGTAAAGCGCACACCACAGTCACAGTCACATTGCCAAACCGACTCACACCGATTCTTTGTCTTTGGTGGCAATGTAATTTTTGTACGGTCTTTTGTCGGTCTGGTGTCAGTCTTGTTGGTGTGAATATGGTATTATACAGGGCCACTCTCAGTCAAGTGTGCGACCAAAATCCGGGAAAATAGCTCATTTAAACTTAATTTTCTAGTATTTGTCTTATAGTAAAAGCTCTCATTTTGGATATTTGAATAACAATCTTACTCCAACAGATGGAGGGTAAATATTTTAAATGAGAGTACATCATTTTCTTCCAGGGGTCACGTGTGTGACCTCGCACGAAAAAGGGTCTTACTTGTTGGTATTCAAACCTACTTTTCTCGTATTTCCCTTGGAGTGTAAGTTTCCACTTTTCATTGCTGTATGATGGGATTGCTCTGAACAGTTTGAAATTTCCATCAATTAGTGGACATTCTTTTCTTTTAGAAGTGAAAATTGGGTCGGTCACGTGTGTGACCACTCAATAAAGGGTGTTTTTAAATGTCTCTGTAAAAACATTATGGTTGGGAAATGATTTTTCTTGTCAAAGAAAAGGAAATATTTTTTAATGTAAGAAACTGGTATTATAAAAGAATCAATAAAATGTGATTTGATTTTCCGGCAATGAGGCAAAATCAGTTGGTCACGTGTGTGACCGAAAGTTTCACTTTACAAAGAATGGCCCTACAACGAGCCAGAACTTAATTACTGGATGTGAAAGGGTATAGTTTGCCTCACAATCTTGAGGAAGGGTAAACAGAATGCGATAATGGTATAGAATTCAGAAAAGAACAACACTAATGGGCAACAGTGGGTCTTTTATATTACCCATCTTATGGCTATGAAAATGTGTGTGTGTGTGTGTGTGTGTGGGTGTGTGTGTGCGCGCGCGCGTGTGTGTGTGTGTTAGAGGGTAGCACATCATCGTTTATGTTTATATTTACAAGATATTATTATAAAATGTTTATTTGGAAATAATATTGCAGGGTCTTTTATTTAGAAATAATTCATTAAATTTGTGGGTCGGGGCAAGTTTAAGTAAATAATTTTTAAGACTTGACAAAATATGAGCTTAAATAACAATGGTCCGTTGTTTTACGAATTTTGTGATAGTACAAGCAGGGTGTCTACATGGTAATTCATTGGTTCATCTATGGGGGGGGGGGGGGGGGGTCTGTGTATGTTGTCGGGAGAGGGAGAGGCCGGAACCGTTTTTACCAAGTTGACGAAATACAAGAGTACAAAGCCATCGAGTTAGGGGAGGGTGTGAGTAGGATCCTATCATCTTCTTTTCACCTTAAATAACCCTACCACTTTTTTCTCTCCCTTTTTCTCCATAGGGGGAACTCCCCCCCCCCCCCCCCCTTCGCTACGCAATTAGATAATACTGCAATATTGGAAATTTTAATCAATATGAAAAAATATTAATAAGACATCAAGGAGAGAAGACCTGTTTCTACACAGTGCTAGAATATTAGAACACTCAATAATTAAACCGTTCAGGAACAAAGATCACTTTTAGTTTTTCTTTGTGTATATATTTATGTTCAAAGCTTACTCTCCAGTTAGCATGATACTAAAACGCTGAAATCAGTTGGGAAAAGGAGAACAGATATATATTTTGGAATTCGTGAAAAAAGGGTCAAACATCAATCATTGTAACAGGAAATAAAAGGAAATAAACATATATTTACCTATATCTGTCCAGCTTGTTGACAGGCAAAGCCTTGAGATTGATGAGAAGTAAAAGGGCGAACTCAAAGAGAGGAAATATAAAGAGGGAAAAGAAAAAAAATGCGGTCGTCTTCCTTTATATGAACTGTTCTAATTAAAATGTCCAAGAAAAAAAAATTGAAAAGATGCCTGGAAAGATTCAAGACAAATAAATATATAATTTAAAAAAAACATTTGCATTACCATCAAAACTACATTGTTTGCTTGTTCGTTTGTTTGTTGTCGGCATTTTTACGAAACTCGCGAAAAAAAAGCTATACAATAATTTTTAGCTTTAGATTCGTAGAGAAATGAACGGTGTTTGTTTTGTTGAAAACGTTACACGGGAAAGAGCTTGGACTTTTCTTCCGGAACACTTTTTGATACCATGTAGCGTGGGTCAAAGACGTTGGGCATCAATGTCATGCTACATAAGTGAAATGCGAGAGAACAAAGTAGCCATACCTTCTATCTTTCCCTTTCTCTGGGTCCTTTTCTATCTCTTCTTTTCTTTCTCCGATGTGTATGTGTGTGCGCGCGTGTGTGTGCGTGTGCGTTTGTGAGGGGGGGGGCTACGTCATATGTTATTTCGATGGAAGGAGAAAGTTGAGGAAAAAAATGATTACAACATAAGGAAGAAGAAATGAAGACAGTGAGCACGAAGAGGAAATATAAGAACAAGGGGAAGATGTCTAGATGAGGAGGACTAATAAGGAGGGAAGATATATCATTTTATTTACTTGTTCCATTATACGACGTTGGTCCATACATTGTGAGGACTGAATGTAATAAATGGCCCTTTTTATGAACCCGCATGTTACCTGTTCTGCCTTTCGTATATCAATGCAGCACTTACCTTGTATTTTGTCCGATTTGTTATTCGTCTTTTCCCGTCAATTCGTCGTCTTCTTCTTCTTCACATTCTCCTTATTTTTTAGTCACCTTCTTTGTTCGGTATTATTTCTCTCCTACGTCATGTTCTTAACATTAGCTCTCTTACTTTAAATTTTTTTTTTCATTATCATTGAGAATTTTTGTCCTACCTTTTCTTCTCCTCCAACTTCATTCTCTTCCAAGAACTGCCATCTGCATGACAAAAAGAAGAAGAAAATCTGGAAAAGTACATCTTCACAATTTCAGTTTATCGTAAGACAACGAAAAATGACTTGTTTATATCATAGCTTACAAATGCCATCGAAACAAAGAAAAGTACAAATTACGTAGGTGTTCTTGGAAACAGTATATCCTTGTCATCCGATACATGCACATTATTCTATCCATCTTCATGATCTTGGAGGAAAATGAAAAACTCGGCAACCTTGACGAGGAAAATGATTCTAATGTAAGCTGAAGAAAATTAAACTGGGGGTCGGTGAAATCAAGGGATTGTATTCTAAAAGTGAGCCGCGTCGAAGATCATGTATGTTCCTCTGTAAGCGGAACGCATATATCTCTATCTCTCTCTGGAGCCAAAGTGATTTGAATAATAGAATTCTAGATTCCATTAAACTAAGGCCATTACAGATGTCAAGTGCCATCTCTAACCTGGCCAGTTTAGCGGCCTTCTTTGATGATGTTTTATGACCTTTTTGTACCCGCGTAGATCATGAATATTCGTCTCCTTCCATGTTGAAGGTACTATTTAACTTTTTAGAATAAAAGATCGAAAGAGGTTCGATCAAGCATGGGCTAATCTATCCTTGTGATCTTAATCTGCTAAAAAATGGAGCGGAAAGTTACAGTCAACATGATTATTGTTTATATGTGTGTCTTATGAGAAAGCAAAACTATTATTTTATCGTCGTTGCTTTTCTTTGTTTTTCTTAGTGGTTTTAGCGTAGAAAATGCCAAATTTACGCAACCCATGTATTCCATTTGTTAAACAAAGGAGTCGCCAGGGGTTTATTCTGATTGGTTATCAATGTCTAAAATTTGGATGGAATGTTCAACGTTCTCAGAAGCAAGGCAAATATTACCTGTGAAATGTCACATTTTCATTCCTATCTAGAACATTTCTGTTTCTTGATCGTTTCTTGAAAATAGACAGTACAAAAAACAAAGGACAAATAGACAGAAAGCGCAATTATAAACGGTCTCGTGAATCCTCTTAAACTTTTAATAAGTTTAGGCTGTCGGTCTGGTGGGCAGTCGGCCTCAGATAATTTTCTCATTATGATAAAAGAGTATTACTAGTATACATCCACTCAATATACCTTTATACCGCACTACACATGACCACATTTTTTAACATTAATCGACATTTTAAAATTATTTGATTGTTGAATGTTCAATGAACGTATTATAAAACCATAATTATGCATATATATATATATATAAGTCATTGCCGATACGCGGCTTTTTAAATTCAAAGAGGATTATAGCTGTATATGGAGTCAGCTTAAAGGCATATTGAGAATAATTTGAATAGGTCAATGAACCAGTTTTATTACTTTTTTAAAATAACATTTCGAGTCTGTTTATGTGTTCGTGATCCGAATGCATTATATATCTTGGAATGCCTAATTGCCTATTTTAAGCAGTATTGCAGAAATGTTTTATGTACATGTACATGTACATGTATGCAAATATTGATTATGGTACCCGTCTCTATCCTATCTCTCCCCCCCCCCCCCCCCTCCCAAACGCCATCTCTGAAGCTCCCATTCTCTCTACTCTTCCACTTCTCTATTCCTGTCATTGTCATTGCCTGTCTTCCCTCGCTTTTCTCTCTCTCACTCTCACTTACTATGTACTAGCACAAATATATGATGATGGTGACGAAGTTGATGATGATTATGATGATGATGATGTTGATGATGATGATAATACTACTACTAATGATGATGATGATAATAATAATAATAATAATAATAATAAAGATAGTAATATTAATAGTAATTCTACGACGACGACGACTACTACTACTACTACTACTACTACTACTACTACTACTAATAATAATAATAATAATAATAATAATAATAATGATAATAATGATGCAATTCAATTCACTTCAATTCAGTCAATTCAATCTTTATTGTCCATAAATCATACATGGAAAATTGTTTTGTTTACATGCATATTACAAATATAAATACAAAAACAGATACAGATAATGGATTTAACAAGAACAAAAAAACAACAACAAACAAACAAACAAACAAACAAACAAAAATTCAATGATCTTAATTGCCTGTTTGTACATTATGTTGATATTGAGAAGATATTTTACAAGTTTATATTCAGAAATTATGAACAGTAAGTATAGATCCCTACATAACTGTAATACTACTCACTATGGTTAGTAGACTAACACTTTTTCACTTTAAATAAAAAGATGTTCCAGTTCTTTCCATGATTCACTTTCATCTAGGTTTAAACAGTGTATACACAGTTACACACAGTGTGTTTTGACCCACGAATATTAAACTGGCATAAAATCGAAAGCCAAGATAAATTGTTGCACTTGAGAAGTTAGAGAGAGAGAGAGAGGAAAGAGGGGAGAATGAAGGGGGGGGGGGTAAGATAAAAGGGTATAAAACGGACAGTGTTTTTTTTTTTTTTTAATCAAGCCTACATTAAAAATCCAACACAATATTCTGAAACACTGCTCTCATTCATTTAAGAGGCGGATAGATACTGGTCCAAATGAATTTAGGTAACGGTTTGTATTTGCATTATTGTTATTGTTATGAAAATAATAATGATAATAGCTATGCTAATAGTAGTAATAATAATTATAATAAGATTAATAATAATGATAATAATGATGATGATAATAATAATAATGATAATAATAATAATAATAATAATAATAATAATAATAATAATAATAATAATAATGATAATGATAACAATAATAATAATAATAATTATATAATAATAATAATAATAATAATAATAACACTACTACTACTACAACTACTACTACTACTACTACTACTACTACTACTACTACTACTACTACTAATAATAATAATAATAATAATAATAATAATAATAATATTAATAATAATAATGAAGATAATAATAATGTATTTATGTAGGGCAATTTCCATAAGCGTGTTCGAATTATAATGGGATGTGTTAATACTTGACCTCATTCATTAATTGGAAATGTAACAATAAACCATGACGTTCCAAAGTGTAGGAAAAGATTAAAGTTAGTTATCCGTGTGCACATTTCCCATAAGTGAAAACAAGCTTGGAAGGTCTAAACTAGGATTGCCATTTACTTCTTCATAAAGCACACATTTATTTTCATTTTAGATAAGAAAACACATCTTCGTGGTACTTGTCTTGAATATATAAACAGAAGATGATTTAGTGCCAGTTCTGAAAATCGGAATAACACCCCCTCAATTCTACTCTTTCACTTCTCTCGATTTAGTGGAACATCTTTCTTAAAACCATACTGATACAAAACACGAATGTGTATTTTTGTTCGTAGTTTGGTTTTTCACGCACCAGCATGAAGAGCTTTTAAGAATTCATGTTAAGCGCTGATTTATGATCAGAGAAATAATAAACAATCGACCTTTATTATCAGGCTATTAAAAAGGCGAACCGGTGGTGAACCAGTCGTTTAGATCTGCCCCACTCACTCATACGCTCTCGGTCATGCTAATCTGCCTGTAATAACTGATATAACAGATAGTGGATTTCAAACATACGAAGTCAGCTGATTGAAGCTTCTTTATTTGGGGATTTAGCATATTAATACTTGGAAATTATACGGTAAGTTATAATATACTTTCATTAATTTCTTACTTCATTTGACCAATTGGGGCAACCATCTGAATTATCATCCTGGCTAATTTTTATAAAGATGATTAATTTTTCAAAAAATAAATATTGCTTAAAATGATCTATTTGGTAAAATGAGTTTCTTTAGTCAAAGTACAGTATAGCTTATTTCAGTTAAGATTTTGTCTATATTTCGTCAAATCAAAATATTGTTTATTTCCAACAACAACTTACTACATAGAATAATTTTGACAATTCCTGAAATTAAGAGTGCTTATGGCCACAGTAAAGTGTCATGTACATAGATGATGGTGCATGGTTTAAATGATATTCATAAACGACCCTACATAATAAAGTGGCCATTTTACATCAAGGTAATTGCCGATGCTCAATTTCATTGATGTGTATGTTAGAAATAGGTGGCACAGTGTACATCCTCGAGAAAAGGACGCATGCGTTGAATAGAAAGGGATGTATGTTGTTAATTCTGTCAGGAACATAGGCACATTTCTTTTGTCCTTCGTTATTCATATTGATGACCCTGTACGTGCTAGAAACATCAGGAGAAGTAATCAGAGTATGGCATGAAGGTCTACTTGATATGTTTGACCTGTATATTCACTAATCCAAATAGCGATAAGTGGTCTAACTTTAATATGATATATCCCTGATATTTATTTTCAGAAACATCACCATTTCATGTCATGCTGGTGTGCACAGATCATGTTAACCATGAGGGATGTAGTCTGTCTGGAGTTTGACATTAGCTCACCCGTTCCCCCCCCCCCCCCCCCCATGAGGCCCTGTTCGCACGAGACGTCATTTCTAATGCGTCAGTACGTGCGCTAATCGAGCCTCAAGGAAATAAACCCATGCGCCAGTTATTAAAATTATTGTTAGCACTGTTCATTTAGCAAGTTATGACGCGCAAAAGACCGTACCAGTCACTGACGAGGCCCTAACGTCAACAAATTACCCCACGTGTGAGCCCGTTGCACAGGAAGCGTTATTTGCCTGACGTAGAACTCGTATACCAACCAAATCTAAATTTATAGGAATAGTTTTAAGGATTACACCAATTATCCGTCGACGAAATATGAATCCTGAAGAGGGCCGGTGAGCTTTCTTGTCCTTTCGCGCTTTGATTTTTATCTCCAGGTTTCGCCACCATGAAAAACGCTGAAACTTTATAATTTCCCATAAAAATTGATATGTTCGCACAGAAATCCATTTTGGCAAGGCTAATAGTGATTGTCTGCCATAGCTTGATGGAAATGTTTTCAATGGGGTAGAAGAGCGGCAATTTAGCGAAACACATTTATTGTAGACAGGTGAGTTCGTTGAATTGATTGCCTGTCTCAAAGTGTATCTGGGTTGATTGAGAACATAAGCCATGCTACATCAAAATGTAAAAGGCGCCACATAAAAAAAAATGTAAAAGGCGACATTAGCGTCATTTTGGGGAAGGGGCAGGTGGGGGGGGGGGGGGGGGTAAATAAACATTTTACATGATTTGTTCTACATGAAAAGTTTGGGGGTTCTCCTGTCTCCATTGATATAGGTCGTCAAGAAACGAAACAAATTTGGGACCTGACGCCTGATTACATCAACATAATCATGACAATAGACCCCTTTTATGCGGTTAGGTTTTCAAATTATTGAATGCCTTTTCAGAAAGTTACTCTAGCGACGAAATGAAATGCCTGCCGCACAAGAGGAATCATTTCGACTGCCTTAATACCTGCCATAATCAAGCCTGTAAAATCCCGCCCACAATCTGAGGCGTTATTTCACTTCGTTTTTCGATAAGAAACCGGGCAGCAGTAAGCAGTGAACAATAGACCAGTAAAATAAGAGACAAATGCGCTTGGCCTCGCTAGCATATAGAAGTCAAGTGTTCTGTCCGCATCCATTGGGTTTTGTGTAGATTGATATGCTAGTGGCAAGGCGCATCTATCTGCATTTGAAAGGGGCCTATTGTTAACTGCTTACTGCTACATGAATTACATTCAATAGACCGGTTCTGTAATGTATACTAATTTATGCACATTTCTTCTCTGAGCACCTAGTGACGAGCTATTCCATTAACCTGCTTTTTTATAAATGAACCTCAATGCTTGGAATCCAGTTTGCATACATTACTTGTTGCTATGTCCGACAAGCCTCGGGCAAGCTTTCAGGTTGTCAAAAAACAACCTTTGTTTAAAAGGTATGTATAAGATTTGAATACATTACCGAAACGGTCTATTGAACAATGCAGTTCGCTTCACGACGTAGTGAAAGCCTCATGTGAGCCAGGCAAAATAAAATTAGCCAATATGCTGATAATTGTATTATTATTATTATTATTTAAATTCGTATTATTACTGTGTGTGTTGACGACGGAACGTCAAAGACGGTGCCAGTCGCTAATGCAGAGTTACGTCAGCAAAATGACGCCTCATCTGGGACGGGCACAACATTCCCATGTAATGAGGTGAAAGTGATCAGAGTGCGCTCACATGAGGCGCCATTTAGATTACGTCAGTACCTGCGCTAATTGAGCCAGTGGAAGCTAGGTAATGAATCCAGACGCCAGTTATCAAAATTGTTTGCACTTCAGTTTGGAATCACTTTTGAAACGATATCACTATTTTATGACGCGCAAAAGACAGGGCAAGTCAATGACGAGGCCATAACGTCAGAAAATTACTCCAGACTTTGATGTATGGTCAGCAAGCAGGATATAAGAATCATTAAAAATGCTTAAGTCAGAACACGCACCCCTACATGTTTGAAAGCTAAACAGTGGCGTAGCATGGGTTCAGCCTTAGAAGGGACACTGGTTTGTTTAATCAAGAGGGATAAAATTCAATAAAACGAGGGCCACTGAGTGAAGGGAAGGAGTGTAATGGGGTAGTTTCATCTTCTATTAACGTTCCTACCCCTTGTGCCCTTCCCTTTCTTTATTTCTTTCCCACCATTCGATTGGGGGGTGGGGGACGTGCCCCCTTTCCCCCCTACGAACTACGGCGCCAAAGCTGTACAAAGTTCTTCTCTGGAATACGTGATGATATACATGTTCCTTCGCATTCTCAGTCTGACCTTTTTGGAAGTTCTACCATTCTTGACAGGCAGCTTAAAATTTATGTGCATGGCGAAAAACAAACAGACTCGACAATTTCTGAAATGATCAAAATGCCCCCATGTTCCTCCGAGGATCTATAAAATGATGGCATTCCATTATCAGGGATAGATATCTAAACCTTCCTGCTCAGCATAGAAATGACCAGAATAGAAACACGCATTGAATTTGGTTATTAAACTGTGTATTTCGCAACAACAACATAACAATAACAAAAAACAGAAAAACAACAACGATAAACATTGATCATAATAAGAATGATTTCGTCCATGAATTGATTTCATTTAATAAATATCGATTTGGCATGATTAAATCCATAAGTGTCAACTTGGCGCCCCATATTCGGCGTCCATAGTTTTACACTTTTCTTAAAAACTACTCCGGAAACATCGAACTACATGATTTCATAATTATGTCTTTTGTTGAGGTACAATGCTGAACCATGCCGAACTCCATGATGTTAGAAAACTTTTATAAAGAGCTACACTACCTCTTAACAAAAAATCTAGTCTAACCGTCATATATGTTTCCGTTTTGTGTGGCAACTTACTATACAGACGTTCGAGGCAGGGGTGCTGAAACCCCCCCCCCCCCCCCGAATTTAGAAATGATTAGTATTCCGGTAATCGCCGGATATTTGTATCTTATTTTGTATACTTTGATGACATTTTATATTCTCAATATGAAACTAATAAAATTTTAGAAACTGGAAAAGTGATATTCTGGTTGGAGACGTCTTACCCATGACGAAATACGCCATACTCATGATAATAGCGGCACATGGTCACAATAAGAACAGCACATTTGCAAACAAAACCACCTCGCAAACTTTGCTGACTTTTCAGCCCTTGCTATTTCAAGAAGATTTAAGGAAGTATCTTTTATAAGCCTGCGAATTTATTGTGACAATGTGTAGCTAAGAGCCACACAAACGTAGGGTCGAGCTAGAGTTGGCAAGCATATAGTCGAATACGGGCTATAAATTGCAGTGATGCATTTTTGTCATATTGAATATCAAACTCTGAAAGTCTAATCCAAGGTGCTGTTCATCTTCGTTTGAAATATAGAAGGTAAATACATTTTGCACTACTTTTGAAAAATTTACATTGGCATGTTCAGTTTTAAACTGGTCTTTTACTTTCTTCTAATGACCCTCCTTTCGCTCTGATGGTTGTCGACCTACTCAAATGTCATTTCGAAATTTTACTCTAGTTCTTCATTTGTCAGTCTCCATTTCCTCCTAGCTAGCCAAAGTCTTGAGTCATTCCTTGTCTACCACAACTTTGTTTTTAGGACAGATTGCAATCGTTCATCTATGTTTGTTATTGGGTATGTGATTCAGCGACGATCGATTGGTCTAGCTCCACAAATGGCAAACGCACGCACAGCGAGCCAAAGTAAAGCTCTGTGTTTATATATCAATCAGCGTGGCAGCCATAATTAGCTATCTCGCGTTCCAACGATGCATTTTCCCTGTAAATCAGCACACATACGAAAGGCATTTTTTAGAGATTTACTTCTCAGTTTGTATTATTCCTGCGCCCATCAAGGCCCGTTATTAGCTTAATTTTTGTTTATAATTTACTTCAATGTTGTATGCTTGCCAAAACTTGATTGGGTTATTCTGTCTCTCCTAATTTCTGTTCGAATGTTGGCCCCCTCTTCTTCTTTCTTGCCATCCTCGTCCTCTTATCTTTTCTGCACTTATCTCGTACGTCACAAGGCATTTTTAGCAAATGTGATACAGATCGTCCTTCAAAAGTTATTTTAAACAAACAAAACAAAAACAAAGAAGAAAATCTGACGACACATTGACTGTTTCCTATAATGACTTCAACTTTATCATTATTAAGGCATTTTTGTTATTAATACAAAAAAACAAACAAAAACAAACAAACAAACAAACAAACAAACCAAAAAACAAAGAAAACTAAAAAGATCGACAGTTTAGGGGCGTTGATATACACCCTAAAATGTCTGACGGGGGTCCGATACCGAAAGTTTCTTACACGAAAAAAATGGAGGGGGGGGGGGTCGACCCCAGTTCACCCTAGATTCGCCCCTGAATGATAACACCACCTTTCTGTGGTCCAGTTTTGTATCACCAACAGGCCACCGGAAAGCGCGGGAAAAATATGTTCTAATCCCATGAAATGCATTCGAGTTTAAAATCGATGTAAAAGGCTTTTATTTGACAGTTCAGTGAGTGAATTTACAACGCTAGACCTGGTTTATCTAATACAGCATGAAAAAGAGAAAGAGGTAAGGTTCAAGAAGTTGGATGAATTCCTTTCTTGGTTTGATGTTCTTTTGTGTCCTCTTTATTTCTCTGCTTCACTTTTTTGAGTGAAAATGTAATATTGAAAAATAAAGGCAGGATACTTTTTTTTTTCAAGTTCAGTTTAATTCTGATAACGTAAACTGTATACCATAAAAACAAAAACAAACAAACAAACAATTGATCAAGGCTTGATACGTGCACGTCACAGCAACATTATTAACAAGAAATAACTTAAAGATTGCTCGCTTCAGAATGACCTCTATTCATTTTATACCAACAAAGTGTGTTACATCATAGTAATTAAGTTAAGATAAATTAAGTTTAATAAGGTTGTTTGTTTGGGAATGTACATTACTTAAATCACCATTGCGTAACATATAAACCGAAAACACTGGTATCTTGTAAAAAATGCCTGTGTGAGATTGCTAAATTCAATCCATTCCCCCTTCGATTGTTCGAAGTATGCGTTAAAAAGTAAGGATAGGTTTCCTGAGAAATGGGTGTAATTTAGAATTCGATAAAGACATCTGCTACGAGAGGCGTTGATCAAGAATCATTAAGGAAGGGGGGAACTTGGCATACAAATATTGAATAAAAAGCTTAATTTCATACACAGTTTTTTTCCCCCGAATTTTTAGTTCTGCCTTTATTTATCAATGCCATTGCACACCTTCATAAAGCAGAGTGAACGCCCTCCTTATTCCATGTACCTTTTAAGTTGATGATATTACACATGTTAAAGAACTTTCTCCACTTTGTCATGAAACGCCAAGATGGCCATAGAATTCGGTTCGTGCTCGCCCCCGGTCATCATTAATAGCGTGATTCTTATTAGCTACACTTCGTCTCGAGCTTTTCATCCCCAATAAGTATTGAAAAGTCGATTTAAAGTACATGAAATAATGCGATACAAAATGATGCAATACGGTAGGATTGAAAGTACACGGTACTCAATTCCCTTGTGTTATTACGAGCATTATCACAGCTTTTTCGAAGGTGTCGAGGGAATGAATGTTTTGAATTTTCGTATCCTGTCGTGCTGGTGGATTTCCTACAGCATCAATGTATAACAAAGACTACCATTAGACCATGTAAATCAACTTTAGGGGTGACTGAAATCATGATTTGTTAATGCATAAATGCGAATAAGAGTCTCCAAAAAGTTGAGCTCTGAATAAACACAAAACGGTTTCCGACGTTTGTAAGAGCTTTTTTTCTTTTTCTTTTTCAATCGATGTTTAAAGAAACATACAGATTAAGCACAAGTCCCGAATGTCCGTTATGGAAAACTCTACCCTGTAGATGTAAGGTAGGGTCTACTTTTTGATGTTTTTGTTCATCAATAAATTGAAGAGCTTGAAAGAAAAAAAAAACTCCTGAAAGTACTAAGCCAAAACAGGTCCCTCGTTTCCTCATAAATACGGATAGGCCATAATATGTTATATGATCAATCAATCAGGCATCAAAAAATAATCCAATCAATCAATCAATCAATCAATCACTTAATTATTAATCAAGCATTCAATCGTTTTAATCATTAATCAAGCATTCAATCACTTAATCATTAATCAGTCAATCAATCACTTAGTCATTGATCAAGAATTCGATCACTTAATCATTATTCAAGCATTCAAACACTTAATCATTATTCAGGTAGTCAATCACTTAATTACTCAACAAGCATTCGATCACAACTTTAATCTGTCAATCACTTAGTCATTAATCAAGCTTTCAATTACTTAATCTTTAATCAGTTAATCAATCACTTAATCATTAATCAAGCATTCAATGACTTAATCACTAATCAAGCATTCAATCACTTATCAGTCAACGAAATCAAACAATCAATGAATCCATCCATCAATAAATCATGCAATAAGTCAATAAAATCAATCATTTTATCAATCAACCATCAATCAATTAATCAATCACACTTTCAGTCAATAATTTAATCAAGTATCACTCAACATGCTCAATCCTCAATCTTTCATTCAATTAAAAAAAAATTAATCCATCAATCAATTAATCAATCAGTGGATCAAATGTCGATTAGATTAATTCATACGGTTGATCTCGATTTCATCCAATTGCACGGTGACAGCATCATTTTCCAGCCAATATTACCTCGCTACGAAAACAATAGCGTATCTTGGAGGGAACCAAGAGCACGTCATTGAAGCCTTTAGACAACGACATCATTTGTCAAACCAAACCTGACTGCTCTAAATTGGTAATAACCATCCTGGCCTTTGAAAACTATTTTCACATGGCAAAGATGGCGAACCTTTAATATTGGAAGAGCTAATAAATGACTCCCCAAATCGACGGCTGAAGATTTCAACGCCCACATAATTGGGGGCAGTGAGGACCCCGCGTACTATTGCCATGTATCTTGCCTCGTATTAGGTCCTGGAGGAACACTGCGGGCAAGATGACATTTTATCCAGGAAAGATCGGCGGAAATCCAATCTCCGCAGCCCAGCGATTTCTTTAGAAAGTCCCAATTCCCATACTTCCTATCGCGTTTCATTGCCTTTTATTCCTCTATCTCTTCCATTTTAGGGGTTTTGGTTATCCGACTCTATAATTCTATATTCATGTTAAGTTTCATGTTCCCTGGTTTTTAAATCTTTTTTTTTCTTTTAATGCCAATAATTTTCAACGCTTTTGAATTTATGCATTTCAAGTATCTTACATGAATTTAACATGTCATGCTAGATTATGATATTAACTTGTTTTTAAAAATAAATCTTGTCACTTGGGGGGGGGGGGAATTTCCAAATAATATATATTTAAAAAGATATATATTATTCTTTTAAAAAGTTAGAAATTTAAGGTATATAAAAACCACTGTAATATTCCTTTCGTGATTGAAGGCACGAACGAGGTGGCTGGTGAATTCTCTGGCGTCCCCCCCCCCCCCCGATTCATCTTTCTTGTAATTAGCAATTATTCTGATTAACTGCCTTTTTCTCTTGAATTAAATACTTCTTTCTTTTCATCATTGACAGCTTTCACGAATTCCCCCAAAAACATTCTACATAGGGGGGAGTAGTCATTCCTTCCACTGTGTTCCTGACAACAACTGCTGTAGTACTGCTGTAGTACCCCCCCCCCAAAAAAAAAAGGGGGGGGCATGCCCTATAAATAAAGAATGTTAAATGGTCTAATTACAGCAGGTATCTTGTTTTATTTAGATCAACCTCTCGACTTTATCGAATAACGGGTTTGTCTGTCCCTTCTGCGAGACACCAGGGTGTAATTGGTCGATGTTAATAAGAGAGCGTTGGCATGAATGAGTGAACATCGCAGTGCGGAAACATTCATTTTCTACACTTTAATTAGACTTCAGACCCTAAGCCGAAAGATGTCGAGGGAAATGTACTTGTTAAGGATCCGGGGAAAGTAAGCATCATCGGGATTTTGATCGTGTCCATTAAGCCTCCTTATCTGATAAATGTCGTTCATTGCTTTAGTGTGTCCGACATTAACGCAATTGCATGCAATGTGAAAGGAAATAAGTTAGCTTTGAGGTGGTGATTGCTCAGTTTCAGAATATAAAGTTATCGTATCGGCAATCATGTTGGCAATATGCCACAAACCAAGCGGCTCTAGTGAATGAACCACCGGACTGTGGGCCATAGTATGCGGTTCGAATCCTTTCAGCGGCATTAGCGTTTTTACGAAAGACAGTAATCTACATTTGCCACTCTCCACGAAGGTAAAATAATAATCGTTTTAATAATCATAACTTTTAAAGCAAGGGTTCCAATTATTTTCATCAGTGTCATTTTTTAGAGGGCTCCCCAGTATCTTCTAGCTGACAGATGTGATAACGCATTTAACAGGGAAAAGTCTAACTGCCGGATTATTCTTTCACGTGTTGTCATTACATGGATAATTTCAAAAAAAAGTTGTGACGCATTTCAAGTTTTGGACAGCTGAGAATTCTGTGGAAAAAAAAATGTTCAGTTGGCATGTTGTGTTTGGATGAATTCAGTGCATCCTCATATGTCACCACGCTATGACATGACCTTCTTCACAGATTATTGGCGTTTGTAAACTAACTCTCGCAACGTCTCTAAACAGCTCCCTTGGCGATTCATCCACGCCTGGAATCTCGGTATCACCAGGGGGTTGACACATTGCCTACGGGAACTGGGTCATCCATGTATTAAGCCAACGGGAATTAGATAATTCAGTAGTCAGTGGGTTAACCGTAGCCTGATTCGCACCATAGGCATGATAGGAATCAACTTGTAGAACATTATTTAGGTTTTATGTAATTCACGTAGTGCTAACAGAAAGTTCCCGTTAAATAAACCCGCTATTAACCCGTAAAATTAAGTAAAATAGAGCGTTTTTGATAGTCTTTGCTGCAAGGATGGACGTCAAATCCAGGGGGAGGGGGGGGGGGGGGGGGGGGGGGGGGGGGGGGGGGGGGGGGGAGGGGGGGAGGGGGGGGGGAGGGGGGGGGGGGGGGGGAGGGGGGAAGCACAGGAACATTTTCAAATGCCGGGGTAGCCTCACCAGCAGTAAGGAGTTTTCGATTTGCATGTCGACATAGGCACGAGATTACGTCATTTTGAAGCTCTGCGCATGCGTCACGTCGTCTCCTTCGTCCACTAGTCAGATCGAAAACGCGTCCACAATGGTTTTGCCGTCCTCTCTAAAATGTGAACGTCGTTCACCCCTATGACCGCACATGAGGGAGAAAAATATAGAAATACATGGGAAATGATAGAAAGAAGGTGATAGCATAATATTATAGAAATCCGTAAGAAAAGATGTGAAAAAGAGAAGATGAGAGAAGGAAAAGAACACATAATATACAGATAGACAGACAAGATAGAAAACAAAGAATAACATAAGAAACGATAGAAAAAACGAAGAATAACATAGGAAAGTATAGAAAAGGGAAATGAAAGAAGCATGAAAACAAAGAATGACGTAAGGAAAGAGATGAAAAGATGATAGAAGGGAAAAAAGAACATAGGAAAGGTAGAAAGAGAAATGAAAGGAGAAAAGCAAGGAATAACAAAAGGAATGATAAAAAGAGATATGAAGGAGAAAAACAAACAATAACATAATGAAAGATAGAAAGAGAAATGAAATTTAAAAAAAATAAGGAATACATAAGGAAAGAAAGGAAGAGAAATATAAGGAGAAAAACAAAGAAAAACATAAAGAAAGATTGCGATAAAGAAGAGAAATTAAATGATAAAAACAAAGAATAACATAAGAGAAGAAAGTAAGAGAAATAAAATGAGAGAGAGAAAAAACAAACAAAGAATAACTTAAAGTGATTGATTAACGTTGTGAAAAATTGTAAAAATCAGCTCAAATGCCAGTGAATTGTGTGCAGTCCTCTAACTGCATATATAATTAAGGATATGTGAAAGTATGAGAGAAAATGGAACCCGTTTACTATCGTAAAAAAAGAGAAAATCGCGATCAATCGCTAGCGCAAGTCGCTCGGCTTCTTCGCTGCGCTGCAGTCACAAAAACCAAGCACCATCGCTTGGCGATTTCAGAGCGGGTTTCCAGCCCGTACGGTATTCTGTGATAGAGCGAGGTATGCCAACCGTAAGAGTTCTTTAGGGTTCGGTGGTACTCTATCCCGACATCAGTGTTCAATCGTAAATATCTTGATATATAAACGACCGATCAGCTTATAAAACTCAGGCGATTCCTGTCTGAGCTAAAGGTTTGCAATTATGATTACAGCATTAGCTGGAACAGTGATTTTTTTTTTTCAATCCTGGGCAAAGTTAATCAATGCCTTTAAGGAAATATAGAAAGAGAAATTAAAGGATAAAACATGAAAATAACATAAGGAAAGATCAAGAGAAGACGTCATGCCGTTCCAGTCCAAGTCGACTGGAATAGAAACAGATTGCAACAGTGGACGTACTCGAGCAGTCGACGCGTTGACTGTAGACTTCCGGTCGACGTGAACGACGTTCTCGTCCATACGATCGAAAACTCCCTATTAATGCTGCTCTTACTCAGGGCTCTACAGTTATATTACTCCAGCATTCCAGGTAACCATTTTATACACGTCTGTCGAGAGGGATAAATGTACTTAAAACACCTTGTCCAAAGATGTAGGCACCGAGCAAGAATCGAACTAAGGACCTTTCGCGTAGGAGTCAAGAGCTTTCACCAACTATCGTACTCCCATGACATCCCCCCCCCCCCCCCACTCATTCTTGAGAGGATCGATGCCCCTTCAGGGAGTACATCGACGGAACTTATCTCCCAAAATTCAATAAATCATATTATCTTCTTTAATATTTGATGAAATTCATAGTTTTTTTTCCCCACCCCAAAGTCTTCCCAGTCGTCGTTGTTTTATCCTAGATCTCTCACATCACGTAGGCCTATAGAAAAGGAAATTGTAGCCCAAATAATAAGATCCAGTTTTTATTCATTATTCGCATCCTCAACCATTTCCCATCCTTTAGCAATTAAAAAATCATTTCCTTGGAGTAAGTGGTCACTTTTACTCGTCTACTCCAAATACATCCCTACTTGTTATAACTCATTTGTATTACTGATTCCATTGTAAATACAACCCTGTCAAATTTAATGTCAGTTCTCATGATTCTTTGTGCATAAAGAATGCAAAATATAAATAGATAAATACATTTTACATGTATACTCTAAATTCAAAGATAAACAAAATGGGGTTGTTTTTACTTCGCGGAAATGCAAAGCTCACATTGTTTTTCAGTGTTTTCTGCTGAAGTTATTTTTTTAAAAGGTAATGTAGTCAAAAGGGTCACAAATACAAGTCGTTTTAATGCATAGTTGGAAAAGGGGGACACCTCCATGAAGGTCTTAGGCGTACGGGCACAAGCCCCCAATGACAATCTAAACAAAATATTTTTGTTGACCGTCTAAATTCTGCGAAAATAATTATGAGCTTGACCAGCACGGGGTCTCCCATTGATGCATTTTCATTTATTTACTTATTTTTTTATTGCATATTCGTTTCAATCTAAGCCTTTTTTTTTCTAGGGACCCTATATTTCCCGATTTTCCGGATTGTATTACAAGAAATTGGATCTGGCGTTATAGAACGAAGAAAGAAAGGGGGAAATGCGTTAACTTTTGTTGTTGTTGTTTTGTGGGTATTTTCCACTTCACGATGTTTGAACATCTATGTGTTACCAAAAAAAAAAAAAAAAAAAAAGGAAAAAGAGCGCGCGCAAGAGAGAAAGACATTGAATGCGCATTGGGGGGAGAGAGAGAGAGAGAGAGAGAGAGAGAGAGAGAATTTTAAGCCAAATCGGTCGATCTCAGTGATCACATGGGATCAGGAGATTGGCACTGGCGCTCAGCAAACAGGTTAAATGAATTATTGTCTCTCTATTGACCTTAAATGGACAAGTGTCAAAATAGGCTTTCAAGACTCAGTGAATTGCAGGAGAGAACGAGAGATAGATAGATAGATAAATAAATAGATATATACTTATAACGAGAGATAGTGAGTGATCATGAGAGAGATGGAGAGAGAAAAAAAGAGATAAAGAAGGAGAGAGAGTGAGAGAAAGAGAAAGAAAGAGAAGAAAGAGGGGGATGGAGTAACACATGAAGTCATATTGATAAGTAGACAGATACATATATTTCTGGATTTATTTGTTCAGTTTTGCGTCATCAGTTTTTCTAACTGATGTTACAGGTGGCAAAATGACCTGTAACAGATAGAGACAACAATAGAGAAACAGAGAAAGGAGAGACAGATAGAGAAAGGGGGAGGGTGATCGAAAGAGAGAGAGAGAGAGAGAGAGAGAGAGAGAGAGAAGACAAGCAACGATAGCTTATGCACGTTTTTGAGAAAAATAGGTTATGAAAATACAAGCCAGACCAAACAGACTTGACATCTTGCGATAAACTGTTATAAGGCCGCGGGCTCCTTACATTATTATCTTCACAGCCTTTTTTCTCATGATACTAGTTCCCCCATAGGGTTTACACAGCATGTCTTCATACATTGGTATACATTCTAAGTTAACTCTCATGCATTACTATATGGTTTGCGCAGAATATCCATCCGCTCAGAGATGCCACTAATCTGACATTTAAAAAAAAATGAATTTGCTTTCTAAGATAACATGCGATAGAAAATCATTTTAAAGTGATTTGGTAACTTTGTAGAGGCTTGATAAAATTTGAGCTGCCTGGCCTTGCATGCTATCAGTGTATGTAATATGGTGTAAGAATGAAGCCCAGGAAAAAAAAACACTTAAAAATCATCATGTGCTTCACAAAAGTAAACATATGCAAGTGACCGGAAATGCCAGACTCAGTGTTTAGACTAATATGGCCACACGCTTTCGTAAATGGGAGTATTCATTCACGGATATCTTAATAATAGCATTAAATATTTGAAAACCTTTCTGTGCCTGGCTATTTATTTTTCCTTCTGAACATCATTACACAAGACAGATATCAAAATTCAACAATTTATTAAATCAAGCCTCCACAAAGTTACCGAATCCCTTTAAACACTGATGTACAATAAGACGATGAATTTAAAAAATGTCATTATGCAATATATTACATATATTTTTATATCACTGTTTTATCTAAACAAGTATTTTAGTTCCTGCTTTATTGATATTCTCTTTGTAATTGACAAAACTAGAGATTTGGGCCTTTTCCTTATACAGTATTGCCATCTCTAAACATGCAACAGGAAATAGATGATCGAGTAACGGCATCGGTCTCGCTTCTCCCTCAGTAATTAAATTATTTCCAGGTATTAAACGTAAATCGATACAATGTGGACGGAATCCTTGAAAAATAATTGAAATGGAAGGGCGACATGTGCAAACAATTTCAGATCCCGTGTCAAATATTTAGCGGGTAATAGGGCGCACTGATTGTTTGGTTTGCCGTAAAGGTATTCGAGAGTGAATTTCATGACTCTCCAGACTTCCCGCATTTCGCGCGCTTTTTATGTATATATGCCTTTATTTCTCCCTTTACCCTCACTCGTGCAACAGAAAATAACTCAAGATTAAAGGTCGTTCATTTATACATGTACATATCCCTGTTGTATTTCTACAATATTTTTTAATGATATGATGAAAAAGGGAAAATCGTATGGTGATTGCACTCGACAGTTGTTTGTATGGTATGACAGTGACAATGCAATGGTTTGTTGGATTTAAGATGTTGACAGTTCTTTGTATGCTAAGGAACTTACGATAGAAAGTTTTAATCATTTCCTTTAATGGGCTATCGAAAGAAGATCCAGTCGCCGATCGAATTGCGAGGTTTTTATTATCATTACCACGAGATACTGCTTATATGTGTGTACGATGTCTTTTAACTTTTCTTGCGGGGGAAAGGCGGGAGGGGGGGGGGGGGGGTGTTGCCGGGACGTTAGCTCAAGGGAACAAAGTTCAGTCATAGCCTAAACTGAGAGTGCCTTTCAACTTTCAAATATTATGTTATACAGTGAATAATATGAGGTATGTTCAACAAGCTGAACTCACATTTTCGTGTCACATTACCTTTAAAATCAGCTCTTTAGATGTGCGGTTGGGGGTAAGCGAGCAAATATGTACGGAACGGGAAATGGTGTTGACTGTGATCTCATGTTGATAAGGCTACCTTGAAAGAACGGTCTTGGGAATATTTTAAGGGACTGCATTTTTATCACCCTATGTCTTGGAATGACTATGGGTATATATATGTATATATAAGAAGAACACAGTAGAAATGCATTAATCATGTTAATTGCCAACTGAAATTTATTCAATCAGAATTTTCGGGGGCCTCCCTCTTCTTCAGGGATAAAAACTTACAACCTTCTTAAGTTTTCAAATTTTTAAAGTTTTTAAGTTTGTATCCCTGAGAAGAGGGAGGCCCCCGAAAATTCGGATCGAATAAATTTCAGTTGACAATTAATGCATTACTACTGTGTTCTTCTTGTTTGTGGACGTGGACTATAATCATCATGTTTGGACCAAGACTTATATACATACATATATGTATATATATATATATATATATATATATATATATATATATAGTCCATACTGTTCAATTAATTTTTGCAAATTTGGTAAAATACGGCAATTAAAGTTCCTTCGCTAGTTCCAATCAGCATTGCCACGCAACATTTATCAAAACAGTAATGAAGAAATCTTTTGTTATATGAAAAATAAGATTCAGACAAGCTTTTTTTTTTCATGGATGTAATCAGTTTGGCCTATCAAAAAAAATTTGTCGTAGATTTCAAACATAGAGCTAAGACAAAATCCTATCACAGCTATTATACTACATAGAAATTTTCTTGAACACAGTATAATATCGGACCAGCAGTAATACAGATTGCGGAAATCACTATTCATATGATGCGTAATTCATTATTTGTTCGTGAATATGAAATGCCCTATTTTGTGTTTCAAATTGTAAACATTTTTGTTATTTACAGACAAAAATACAAACAAATGATTTGGACCACTTTCAATTGGGAACCTACCAAACTGTACCGTGGCTTCTTTATTGTATTTGAGTCCTATCAGGACGCTTGTAAAAACAAGACATAAAAAATATTCTACTATGAATTCATTAAGTAGCATTCCAGAGTTCACGATAGAGCTCGGTGAATAAAATAGTGGTTTCATATCTAACCAAGATAGCGCCACCTGTTGGTAATTAACAGTCAGAAATGAGGCATCTAGTAATGAACGTTTAAAGTGATCAACCTCATTGTATATAGTTTAAAATCTTCCATAAAGTCCTAAATATCTTTTCAAACACATTAATAGTCAGAACTGTTATGGAATAGGTAAATGTTATGTTTATAATGTAATGTAAATGTTTTGTTTATAATGTAATGTAAATGTTTTGTTTATAATGTAATGTAAATGTTTTCTGCCGTTAAAATTATATAGTGTGCAGCTATAAATTGCAGCGGCTAGGGTTGCATTTAAAACTTGGAACTTTTAAGGACAGCTTAACTTAAATAATCTGTACGTTTTCCTCTAAACCTAGAGTATCTTATACAAGAATGTATTCTTCTAGAGGGGAACTGGTTTGTAGTAGAATTAAAATTCACAAAATAGTGTTAACTAATCATCAACTTGTGATAAAGTTAGTTCAAAATATAAGTATAAACCATCTATTTGTTTATTATTTACTATTTTTTTAGTAATAAGTGTCTGTTACTTGCACAGTCATCCGAAAGAAGATGTGTATAAGTCAGAGATGGGTTATTCATCTTAATAAAGGAAAATATTAGTTTGTTATCAAAATGAAAATTAAGATCACCCAAATCCGGAGTCAAAAAGAAGAGAGGGGCAAGATGATTTCAACGAGGCATTCTCGAGGAGAGGTGCTGTCATTTTTATTATGATGAATCGCATGCTGCTCTGGTTATATGGCAGTTAATGGGCGGTAGTAAAATCTATATTTAAAACGAAACAGAGCATGAAATATCCCAGTGATTTTTATATTCCCGGAGCCTTTAAATTGTAACCTGCAGTTCAATTCTAAGGTTATTTCTAAAGAATGAGCGGTTATTATGAAGACCTCGATAAGACGTTTGTAATATAGTATTTATTTGTAGGTTTTTGTAACGTTGTTTGTTTTATTCGTAATGTATATGACTGCTCAAGCTAGCATCACCGGAGAGGTATGTATGTTATTATTCATACTAGTCATTAAAAAACATTGGAGAAATTAATGTAACAAAGAAAAACGACTATGAAAAACAAGATGAAAAGAAAATGAAAGGGATGAGGGCAGATGGGCGAAGGATGACGAAGAAGAAAGAAATAGGAGAAGAGCAGCGGTCTCGCATGACTGAGAGATCCCGGGTTCGAAACCAAGCCGACGGCTCATGCGATTTCATGAAGCATTGATCATCACTTACCAAATTACCTTGGGGAAGAATGAAATCCATATTAAAGTCCGTTGGTTGCTTGTCTACAACCGTATACTTAATATATTAGCAGTTCAGCTTCAACATAGACATAAAAAGAAGCAAAGTCAGTGGCGTAGCCTGGTTCCAGTTATTTAGGTGGGCACTGGCACAATGGGGGTGGGGGCACCGGTCTATGAATTCAAATGTGAATTGACAAGTAAACCGTTAGAGGAGGAGGAGGGGGGATGGGAGATGTCATGTCATCATCTTTGAAACTCCTTTCTCCGCTCTCCCTCTCTCTCTCTCTCTCTCTCTCTCTCTCTCTCTCTCTCTTTCTTTCTTTCTTCACTATTTGATTATGGGGGACATGCCCCCCTCATCTACGCCACTGAGCAAAGTCAGGCATTTCAGAAGATCACTCCAAGACGGCATTGACCGTGCAGTGTCATAAAATACCGGCGCGACAGCGAGCATCCGACCATGTGTCATGATCTTTACGCAGCTGTACGGTCTGATTACAAACATAAAAGACTTGAAGATCCACTCCTGCTGCGAAGCGCGTATTCCTGACACGGTTCGTATGGTACAAGGTGTCATAATCATGGCATGGGGTAAGAACCAAACGTTTCGCATAGAAGGACAATGCACATGTGCCCTGGCTGTAAAAATGATAAAATTATCTACAAAGAAGTTTATGTACATGCTAGGCCTTTTAAAGATAAGATTGAGTTCTGGTCATGAGATCACATCATGAAATAAATTTTTTAGAACTAATTGGAAAATGATAATTATGTATTATATAAAAAAATACTGTATACTGTGATGTTATTTTTTTCACCAAACTGATAAGTAGTTGATTCAATATTGCTAAATACACAGAAATACAGAAATACACATTCCTGTGGTATGAAAGTTTGGTCCAAACTATTCAGCCATTTCTCGTCATATGAGGTCATTTGAAGAGCAATTCTTTGCTGACAAAATTTCTACTATGATATGTAAAAAAAAAAAAAAAAAAAAAACTGACACAATAAAATGATAAAGCCTACAAATCATTTTCACCTTTACCAAAACTCAAGCTTTACTTTAAATGTACTTCATCCCTTTTGCACAAAATTCCGCGAAGCTTTGCACAGATTTAGTAGATATCGAGACCTATACTGCCTATGAAATTTCAAGGTCACAAGTTCTAGAACTCCTTTATAAGAAATTAAAATATTGCTTTTGTCGCAGAGGGAGCTATTCAGAAATCAAAACAAGCACATGTATTAGTAAGGGTCAAAATATGAGTTTGAAAATTACACGATTTATTTTTTTCGAGTCGAAAAATAAAGTAATTTATCAGCTTTTAAATTCAAGGTTGCAAAAAAGAATGAGTACCTTTAAAACCATAAAACCCACATGTCACACTTCAGTCTTATGTTGACTGATTCAGTTTTATACCTCAAACGCACCGCCAAACCAGCTCCAAACCTATTCTTGGTTTATAGCCGGGGTGTTTTCTTTTCGTTCGGTCTGTTGTAGATCTTGAATTTACAATTTGTTGTGTTCCGGTAAATTTGTCAGGTGTTTAATAAAGGTAACCGAAAAAATGATAAACTCAGAAGTGAAGTTCTGAAAATAATCCTAGATTCTAGTCTTATTTTTATTTTTTGAAAAGAGGACTTTAACTCGCAATTTGTAAGAAACATTTGATAATATCATTAATTTTTTGCTATTTCTTGTTATGTTTATGTTTACTTGTTAAGGTTATAGATGATTATGTATTTTGATAGCTGAAATTAATATCCATCCATCATAAGAATCAGCCCCCAAAATGACTGCGGTTTTGGTCTACACTAACGGTGTTGAATCCAATCTATAATTAAGCCGGCATACGCCCCCAGCCCCCTCCCAATTCCTGCCGTAAGAAGGCAAAGGAAAAATTATTAAAAAGGAAAACAACTTTTAGTAGGGGTACATCATGCGGGCCTTTATCGTCTGGGGAGCGCTTATTTTGTAGCAATGTCTAGATAGGCCAATAAATCATCAATAAATTTTTGTAAGCCGTTGTATCCTTATTAGTTTGAATTCACGTTAAATTTTTAACTTGCTTTGAAAATTAATCTTATATCAAACTCAGTGCCTTCCTGAAGAGACCAAAGATGGGGAGCAGGTGAAGAGGAAAAATAAAAGATATCACGGTTTTTGTTCTTTAACGGAAGAGGCATTTCTCTCCAGAGGAAAGGTGACAGAAAACTAGGAAGAATGCACAGTTTCCACCCTCCTCTACTTACAAAACTCAAGTGAACCTTCATGAATGGTACTTCGCGAGAACATATAAATTATTCATTTGAAAACCATCCTCCCTGCCTATAACCCCGTTTATCCCTAATAGCCATGGTATAGATATCTCTCTCACCCTTCGGCTAAAAGAAGACGCTTCAAGTGTTTTCGTTTTCTCACTCTAAAATGAAATCTTTTCAAAAATATTTTGCAAATACAGACGTTCTTTTGACCCGGTGCCATTAATTAGTACAGAGGAAATCGTATTTCAAAATGATCTATTAAAGAATAAAATAGAATGTTGGTGCGAAAAAATGTTTCGAAATCATTGCTCAATGCCAATGGTTTTATATTGTTTTTGAAGAAGGAACATGAAATGAATTGTATATTATAAACTATTTTGGACTTTTTAAGTTCAATACATTGTATAGAGTATAATGCCAATCATTATGATTTGGCTTCCAAAATGACAGTCTAGTTGAAAATTGGAATGTGAGGGCGTGATAAACTTACCGTCGTGTTAGTCTAGATAAACGATGTCATGACACTGGGAAAATCAAAACGGCAAAAAATAACATTTAAATTAACCTGAATAAAAAAATAACAGACCTACACATAATAAACCTAAAATAAAAGGAGAAAGAATGCATTATGAAAGATTGGTCATTAGAAGGTTTTAGCTTTCGAATCGGATTTTAATATTTTTGGGGTATTCTTGTTACAAACAAATTCTATTCCATTTTGCTAACATTCAGGAGAGAGGGGACAAAAGCTAGAAATCTGAGACTCTGCAAATTGATCTGGACTGGCAGGAGAGCCATACTGCCAAAGAAATGATTTCGCATGCATTCCGGCTCTATCATGTCTATCCAATGTTTGGCAATTAAGACAAATTGATTGATTGACGTTAATTAGAAGAGGAAATAAAAGAATTGGGACACTTGGGGTTATTTTAGGTGATAAGCCCCTACATGGAATCGACTGATCGAGAGAGAGAGAGAGAGAGAGAGAGAGAGAGAGAGAGAGAAAGAGAGAGGGGGCGGGGAAGAGAGAGAAGGGGGAGGGTGTGTTACTTTGGAGGGGGAACAGCGGGGATGGCAGTATGTAATACAAATATCTTGTGTATTTTAAAAGAGGAAAACGTTTTGAATGACATTTTTAATCATTTCTGATTTTATTGGTAAAATACCACGAGGGTAGGTACTATGTACATAATTATGATATTGAAAGACTGCGTCGGTGACTGGCGCATTCTTTGACACGCCCTGTCAGGGTGGCATCGCACGGTGAAAAACATTAAATACCGGACGCATGCAGTAATTTGCCTCCACAGGGTTAATTAGAGTAGCTTAGGTAATAACATAATCGCATGGATGACTCGTGTACAACGGGTATTTATGTACGATGTCACTCTCACATGGAACATACCTCGCCAGCTTGACGCCGTCTTATGTCAGTGAGTGTCACCTCATGTGCAACGGGTATTAGGCCCGGCCTACGAGGCTTCATTGGCCGACGTTGGGCCTCTTGCGCGTCATGAAAGAGTGATGTCTTTTAAAAAGTGATTGCAAAACGGTGCAAAGGATAATTTTAATAAATGGGCGTAAGGGATATTTCTCTTCACAGACTCAATTAGCGCAGACAATAACGCACTAGAAATTACACCTCATGCGCATCAGGCATTCATCGTTATATATCCTGGCGCCGATGATGCCCTAAACGAGTAAGTTGGGAATTATTGCTACCCGGTGGAGACTTCCGAGAAGGGTATCATATTTAATATAATGCATGTTTATAGAGTCTGTTATGAAGTGGCGTTTCGGTAGAAAGAGCTGGTTAGTTAAACACTCGACCCATATCGTAAGACGGAAGATCCCAATTACACGCTTCGCCTGCTTTGCTATCGCGAAACTTCTTGAAAGTTGAAAACAAAATTCTGCCGGCAGAAGGGGGGAATAAGATAAGCCGAGAAAGAGAAGAGAATGAGAGAGGAGAGAGAGAGAGAGAGAGGGGGGGGGGGTGAGGGAGAAAGAAACAGAAAGAACAACAACAAACAAAAAAATATGAGAAAGAAAAAAGGGGCCAGGCAGAGAAACACAGAGAAATAGGGAGAGGGAGAGAGAGGGGAGGGGGGAGTGGGAGGGAGAGGGGGAAGTGAGAGCAGAGGAAAGAAAGGGAAAGAAAGAAAGAGTGAAAGAGAGACACGCAGATGTTTGAAAGAGAGACACGCAGATGTCTGAAAGACAGAAAAAGAACTGGAGGGAGAGAAGGAGAAGATAAATGGAGATTAATGAAAAAATACATTAAAGTGTTCGCAATAATCATGAACCACTTTCAGCACCATTTAACATCCGCGCGCCTTGATGCGACCGCTTGCAACGAGCAAGCATCTCGCGGCGCCGCGACGCAGCGGGAGGGATTGAAATAATAATCGCCAAGCAAGCAGCATTTGGCATTTGTAACGTGCTACCCAGTGCGAGGAATACCACAGATATGGTGTGCTTCTAGTGGCAGTTCGTAACACACACTTTGCTTAGCCTTTTTACGGACCTCCGAGTCAGAGGAGCTCTATTGAAGTGATCTCCTTTCTGCAGCCCGCTTGCAGGCATACAGGAATCACCTGTCGCTCGGAGAATATTTTTTTACATGATATATCGCTACGAAACTGAGAAAGAGGATCACGCCAGGAAAAATAACATCGTAGTATTTTCACGATTTTTCGATTTCTCCACTTCTTTCTGTATTAAAACGTGAGTAGAATAACTTCCCTGGATTAAAAACAAAATGAGAATGGCATTTTGCATGGAAAAGAAATTTTCGGCGTTGTTTTGATTCTCTCTCTCTCTCTCTCTCTCTCTTTTTGTGGTTATATATGAAAACAAACAAGTTTTAAAAATATGCACGGAGGAGCTCGGTCAACACGACTGTGAAATTTATTTGTAGGATTACATTCTTAAAATCTTTTGTGTGAAATACAAGTTATATGTTAAGCATGTCCAAAGTATTATATTAGGACATTCAAAAGTAACATTTTTTTTTTCTTTGGCTTGTTCGGTCAACACGAATGTGAAATTTATTTGTGGTATCATATTCTTAAAAATTTGTGTGTGAAATAGAATTTATATGTCAAACATGCCCAAATTATCTAATTGTTACATTCAGAACTATATAACATTAATTTTGTTTTCTTTGGCTTTGTATGTGTTATATTCAACAATGTTAATTCAATCAGCTTTTACACTACACGAATCTTATCGTTGTAAACCTTTTAAATCGAGTACCAATTCACTAACTCGCTTCCTTTCGTACAGTCTGATGACATTTAAAAAGTCACGAAAGACATTTATTATCATATTGTTCCTAATTCGTATCAGTAACAGGAATTTGAACAAAACAGAAATGTACATTTTCCGTTTGATTCAGTCTGGTTGGATTTTTTTCTTTCCTTTTCAACATCATTGTTACAACGTTACATTGAAAAATACTTGGATAAAATAAAATAATGATATCATAAATAACAAATTACAAATCAACGAATTCATATTCAACTATAACATTGAATTTTAATTGAAATCATACTCGATAAATAAAAATCCATGAAATTAAATGAAAGTTTGCCCCAACTCTTGAATAAGTAGGCAGTCAACTTGAATTCTTAATGAAATGATTCCTACTGCATTTCCAAGTCATAAAATAAATTCAATCATGAAGAAATAAATTACCAAAACAATTTTGTATATCTATAAAATTATTTTTATTGATGTGATCCCATTATAGAGGAAACGTTTATTATTCTCTTTGCTCCTTGAGTAAAATCAATCAAGCTAATCGCACTATGTTATTTATTGATGACAACATGTTCACATCTTCATATGATGCTGGTATTGTGGAGTTTGGATTAGGTGATCATTTGTATGTTACCAGACTGCAGTTCAACTGACTCGGGTGCAAAACTCAGCCTTTATCAACAATTATTTGGGGAAGGCACCTTCAATCTTCCATTGCTGCATTTTCTACCCAGGTGTCGTAATTGGATTCCATAAGTAGGGAAAACTGCTTTGAAAATTTTCAGCGTTTTGTAGAACACATGTATTTGGACTTTGCTTATTACCTAAAACAAGATAAATGAAACAACTTTTCACGCAGGTGTTTTCATTATCAATCTTCATGGATAATGAGCGCAATGAAGATGTTGATATCATTATTGTTATATTATGTAATACTGACAACGTAATCATGACGTCTTCCTGAATCACCTTTTGCGATTTTAGCTTGTGTTTACCATGTTTACGGCGGATGTTAAAATCTTATTAAACCGTTACCATGGTAAAGCAGGTGTGGTATTAAACTCGGGTTCAAAACCGAGTCAATGTGCTACTGGTCTGCTATGGGCTAAAAATCTTTATGATATTAACGAAACTGAATTTGCACGCGTTTGATTGTAAAGATAGCTGTATTAAAATGTTCGTGTTTTAATATGTTTGCGTTAAATATATCATTGTTTCCACCATTATGCATGCTATAAATAAGTCCAAAATGAGAAACATAGTTAATACCCGGGTGATGATAATCTCAATTAATTTCTTTGAAATCCTTCCTCTATTAACATTCATGATAAACGTTCATTATTTCCTTTAGTTTTACTTATATTTAAAGAATACTTGCCCAACTGGGTCAGAATATTCAATAATACATCTAATATGCAATGTCGTTTGAACTTTCCGTAAAAACTTTTCACAGTTTGCTTACTTTTTTTTTTTTCTCCATTTTTTCCCCCCAGAGACGACCATTTTCCTTCGCGCAAAGCGATTCGTCCAAGAGCTTGAAAGAAAGAAAAATAGTTCTCGAATTCCATGTGAGTGGACATCACATTTTATGCAAAGTCGCAGTTTCCTCTTCTGTAGCTGCGACAGTGGTCTGGGAGTACATGAGGAGGTTGTGTGCTTTATTTTGTTGGAATCTTTATTGGAGCCTGACGTCATTTCTATAGTATACCCAGTGATTGAGGAAAACGATGGGGAGAGGCGAGGAAGAGTGCCGTAACAGCGCGGATCTAAGTGGTAAGTGCAGAATGAAACTATATACAATCATGTCTCACTTGTTCTCGATCATCAGCTTTTTATTACGCGCGCGACTATCTCTGCCACCACCACCCCCCCCCCCCCCATTTCTGTTTTAATGTCTGTCTGTCTGTCTGTCCTTCCTCTCTCTCTCTGTCTCTCTAAGTTTGTTGGCCCCCTCTTTCTGCTTTATTTATTTCTCTTTTTCAATTATGTATGTTACTTCCCTCCCGCATTCTCCCCCTCTTTAGCTTCCACTTGCCTTCTTCCTCCCTATTCCACACAACAAAGTGGCTAGGTATATTCTGTTTCTCTGTTTATTTCCGTCTTAATGCTCCCACTCTTCTCCAGTGATGCTCGAATATCATCTCGCGTTGCATTGTTTTGTATGCCGATGACATATCTTGCACATGCGTCAATTTGGATCTGAGATTGTGGTTTTATACATATATATATATATATATATATCTATCTATATATATATATATATATATATATATATATATGTATATATACACACACACACAGTCGCTAAGCTCAGCGCCGCAATACATACAATAATTGGAAATATTACAATCCTTTATGAGTGCGTGGTTGTATAATATGTTTGTGTAAATCTCCAGGGTCGAAGTATTATAATGAAATGTTGTTTTTAATGTCATGCATGCTTTATTCATAAAGATATGGTAGAATGTTAATCTGCATAATCGGTCAGTCCAACTTTGACATAGCTCGTCTAGGTTTGAAACCTGCGGTCGTCTGGTATTCTGCTCAGTCAACATTTTCAATGTCCCGCCATATTTCTTATAATTTTTAATACTTTGAATTGTGGCGATCTGGCCACATAACTCATCGAGTTCCTTTTTCATCATATTACCTGTGGTCTTCAAAATGTCTGATGTGAATGATAATTGTGTAACTGGAAACGATGGCGAAAGATAGGAAAACAGCTTCTTCACGTGTTCCAAAACAAGAAATGGAATATAGAACGTTTTAGTCGTTAGCATGGTTAGAGTGAATTTAGAGGCTTGCGTGAGATTGGGTTTCGCCCTAATAGGAAGTTTAAAAATCATTGGCATCAGACGGAACATAAATGAATTTATTTGTGCCAGTTGAGAGACGGAAATTGACACCACAGCAGTATAGTAAGGGGAATACATTGATTTCACAAACATCGCATTCCTGAGGAAAGATGTACTTTGATTTTGACTGTTGGTGTGTAAAATTGCATCGTGTAATAATATCAACCAATAGAATTTGGTGTCAAATATGATCATATGCTTTGAGGATCCCCTGGGATGGATGTGTCTCCAGTTAATGAAGCAGTTATTATCAGTGGCGTAATGAACCAAAAATTTTGAGGGGGTGAGCATCGGCATACAGTGGACAATTTCTGAATACTTGCGAGCTAGCGAAGCGAGCTAGCAAATGAAAATGGATTTGGTCATATATCTGGTAGGTTTGAATTTTTTCCTAATCTTTTTTTGGGGGGGGGGATGGGGGAGGGGAACTTTTGGGGGGCTACAGCCCCAAGCCCCCCTCCCCACACACACCACTACCACCACCACCACCACCACTAGTACGCCAGTGTTTATTACTATCATAGTTATTGTTGTTGTTGTTTCTATTATCATCATCATTATTATTATCGTCATCATTATAATAACTATTATTTTCATTATTGTTGTTATTATGATAACGATGATGATGATTATGACGATGAATTAAAGTTAGGACGACGTATGGGAAAGTAAACAGAATTAAAAGCTACGTATAGTTGCAAGACCATCATACCAACAACATCGCGAGGTAATGAAACGTTATGACAGTGTGATAAACATAAAGGATCGAAAATCTTGAATTAGGGATTTTCCCGTCGTTCGAAGTAATCAATCTAAAAATTTGGGTACATTCTTAAACATTGTAGAATACATTAACTGTTTGCATCCAATGCGCTTCATCTATGTAACATAATTATCATCATTATCGTTCTGGCATTGTATGAGTCGAATAATATTGGCAACAGTGTCTGTTGGTTGGTTAATTAATGGGTGTTGATGGTTAGGAAAATTTTGATCGTGTTCTTATCTTTTTTTTCTGATATATGATGATAAATCTTGTCTTTGGGTTTTTCTTCGTTGATAAATCGATATCATTGATTTGAGGCTTCATAATATGCCCCTTACATCGTATGAGGCATGTTTGATTGATTGAATATTAGCCAGCTTATATGCGTGGGACGAATGAACAAAGACAAAAATCGATGTATTCTCTTCAGTCATTGAAATATCAGACTTAATTCATTTTATATTATCGAAGCAAACCACACGGTTACATATATGACTTGCAAATGAAATATCTATTTCATGCGCAAATGGCGCTCAGTGCTCTGTTAGAACACGCGCCACCGTCTTTTATTTGTCTCCTTTGATTTCTCCTTTTTTTTCACCCATTGTACAATCGTTTCAAGAAAATAAGCTGCCAGCTCTGTCGAAGTACAACAATTGAACAGAATATATGATATGACGCAAATGGGTGGTCAAGGCTAATAAATATGATGTTTTTTCGTTTAGAATCTCCTTGAATCCATTTTCACGTTGTATTGTATACTCTCTCTCTCTCTCTCTCTCTCTCTCTGTGTGTGACGAGGAGCCTTCTGTTCTTGTTTCTGCTGTTCATTTTTTTCTCTTTCTTGCTCTCATTGTCAGTAGGTCTCTTATTTTCTTTACTTTTCTTCTATCTTCTGTTTATATCTCTCTTTTTCTCTCCCTCTCCCTCTCTCTTTTTCTCTGTTTTACCTAACAGACCCTTCTCCATTCTTTCACTGCCACTAACTCTTTACCTCTAAATAGTAGTAACGATTTCGTTGCTATATAAGTTTGTTAATTTTGTTCCGAATTAACGCACACGTCAGTGGTATACTGCTATACGAGAATGGCATGTATTTGCGTTGATTGATGAAGATGATTATGATGGCAGCCGTGTTGGTGGTTGTGGTGGTGGTTGTGGGAGTAGTGGTTGAGAAAGGCGCCGAATTAATCATGTTGATGTTGATGATGATTCCCATGGTGATGCTGAAGCTCCTTTTTTCTCTCTCTCTCTCTTTCTTTCTTTCTTTCTTTTTTTTTTTAAATTTCGTTCTATCTTTCTTCTTTGAGTGATTTGAGATTTCTTTGGTGAAATATCACTTATCCGTTTTTATGAATCCCAATATTTGATTTTTATTTAATCATTTCTTATATTTATGCAGGGTTTCACCCTATAGTTATGTTCTTCTACGTGGCCCTGTTTTATACTCTGTATAAAATATATTCAATAACATTATTAGGATAATAGTGAAGATTTAATTATGCAAACAAATTCTATGGTACCCTTGAAAACATTTTCAAAAATCTGTAATTTTCAAGAAAATACAAATGCACATTTTTTTTTTTTAATATCATAATCGACTCAACGCTATGTTGCAACTAATATGAAAATTCTGTTCTTGTTGTTGAATAAAGAGCTACGCGACCTGAGGGTGTTTCATAAAGCAGTTCGTAAAGTTACGAATGACTTTACGAACGACTTAAATACGACAAGCCAAATGGGTTGCTCAATCATTTTTAACTGCATCAACTAAAGTTTAACTGTGCGGATGTAGATTAACATTCTTGTTATAACAAACATTTTTAATGCAAGGTATAATTTTTGCGATGATTTAATTGACGTTAGTGGAAATACAGTCACACTTTGTTAAAACATCAGGAAAAACTTTGGGCATCCTATCTGGCATTTCATATTCAAGTCGTTCGTAAAGTCATGCGTAACTTTACGAACAGCTTTATGAAATACCCCAGGCGACTATTTGTTTTTTTCTTTTTGCAAATTGTAAGGAAATAACATATACAACGTCTTTGGCAACTCTCGTGGAAATAATTATAATTGTGAGAAATGAAAATGAGAGAATAATGGTTGCGTAGCTTAAATCAAAGTTCCCCAGAGCTGTCCTCCCTTTTTGAAATTTTTGCAAAGGTTGAAAAACTCGGACCCGGGTCATTGGCTTAGAACGCCAATGCCTTAACCACTAGACCACGGAGACGGGCCAGAGATTTCGGCGTCACGACCCGGGTTCGATTCCCGGCGGAGACATATTTTCAACCTTTGCAAAAATTTCAAAAATGGAGGACAGCTCTGGGGAACTTTGATTTAAGCTACGCAACCATTTTTTTCTCTCATTTTAATTTCTCACAATATATATATATATATATATATATTTATCTATTTATATTTAGAAGTGGAAGGAAATAATATATACCACAGCTTTGTCAAATCTCGTGGAAATATTGAAATACAGTGTGAAATGAAATGAGAGAATAATGGTTGCATAGCTTAAACCAAAGTTCCCCAGAGCTTTCATCCCTTTTGAAATTTTTACAAAGGCTGAAAAACATGTCTCCGCCGGGAATCGAACCCGAGTCACTGGCGTAGAACGCCAAAATCCTTAGCCACACCTGTATGAATAATAGGTCATAACATATGTAGGCTACATTTACATCTATATTTACTCGCGCTTTATCATGTCTGTCTCTCTTTCTTTACCTCCCTCTTTCTCTCTCTCTCTATCTCTCTCTCCGTCGCATTTTTTTTTTTTTTTTTTTTTTTTTGGTTATTGTTGTGACGGCACCTATTTTGATCCATTTTCCAACCTTATTCCCCCACCGCCCTTTTCATCGCCATTTCCAGTCGCATACCGAAACATGAAGCTTCTCCAAGTATGTATAGTTTGTGTATGCGCAACGTGTAAACCCCGCTAAATGCACTAAACACGTCACCTCACAGACGAGTAGGCATGGAGCCCGCTTTCAGTCATGCACCATATGTGCTACGTACATTTAGGTCAACGCTTCCAATTATCAACCCCTGGGAGGTGGCATTTTAACCGAATGGACTTTAGTTGAAATACTTAAATATTTTCCATTCTGAAAGCTCAGTTAAGGAGCATTTAGATGTACTGTTAAATACGTCATAAGGTGGTAGTTTGTACCAAACATGGAAAAAAGGAAGGATAGAAATCGTACCTTTCTGCAAATAGATATAGATAGATTCTAGGATTTGGTGTAATGTGTAAGTAGTCGCTGTAATTTAAGACATTCCTATCAAATTTGTCAGGGAAAGAGGTTTTCATTGAAATTTTCATATTTAAATCAATTGTATATGAAATATCTGAAATGGTAAAAAAGCCCATGGAATTTACATCCAGGTGAATGCTGGCAAGAAAAAATGTTGTAAAACTTCTATACAATACAGGCCTCTAAAATATGACGAAACATAAAACAATGTTTAAAAATTATATTTTTTTAATTACCAAACCTAATTTGATATTTTAAGAATACTCTGATATCTTTATATATTTGATTTTTCAAAAGTATTGAACGATGCCAGCTTTTGGTCTGCATCTTTGATGTGATTAATTATAATTTTATTCATTATTGTTTATTTTGTATTATTCATAAAATGTGGTCTCTTTTAGTAGGCTATGTTGTTGATGTCATTGCTCAAAATTATCAAAGGCCCTCAGCTACCTTCGAGAACAAGTGAATTTGGTATCAAACAAATTTGTTGCAGCTCATTTCCAGTTGCCCTATTTGTTTTGAAATTTATGTCGGGTGGGGGGAATTAAGGAGCACACTGTCTTTTGTACTTATTAATAATGTGTACTGAACATGCCACATAGCAAATAGCCATTTTTAATAGATTGTTTACATCAAACGGATGAACGGAATATTGTGAGATTTATTTATTCCATGGCCTTTAACATTCCAAGATTGATCACTGAGAACTCTCGAATATCATTTATACCGAGTACAATTGACCTTTATAGCTGTCATTGTTTTGTACGCACCGTAAATACGCATACCAGTATGATTTTACTTGTTTAACAAGTAGGGCGTCAACCAAAACCTATGACCAAAACAAATGCGCGTGCGCTTACAATAGGAGTCATTTCAGGTTAATATGTACCATGTATTATTACAAACTGGCTTATTGACAGAGAATCGTTATTTTTCCCCAAGAAACCTGTTCCCTCGTGAATTGAAATGTCACCAATTGTCTAGTTGAGTGAAATGTTACCGACGTAGGTTTAATATATTGTGAAAATCCGTCTTCATCAAAATATTGAGATCTCAGTAACAATGAATTATTTCTATGGAGGGACATACATCTAGGTCATCTTACTCGGATAAGCACTCACAATTATATAAATAGAGTTGGAGAAATCAATTCGAATGACATTCATTCACAAATAAATTAATATACTGCAGTTACAGCGGTTTTGAACAACATTCTGTGTTGCTATTCACTCATAATAAGTTAGACGGTGTTGTTATGAATTAAAAAAAAAAAAAAACTATTTTGCTATGGTTATTCTGCTTGTAGAATGTAGTGTATAAATTTGTAAACAGACGAAGGAAGTGAACTTTATATAATTTAATTTTTAATTAAGACGTGAATGAAGTGTTCTGTCAAACTCAAAATTATCATAAAATAAATCCATCAATTGACCAAAGATCTTACAAGAAGATCCTATCAATATGATGCCTGTATCGTATTGCTCATTTAGAATCACTTAATATTATTGCTGCTGCCTTGACGACTGAATGTACAAGACGACTGTATAATAAAAGACAATTGTAATATGAGACAATCACTGTCTGATTCTGTGCAGATATTCTTGCCTTAAATTTGTTGCATATAAATTGAAAAGGAGAAGAAAAGGAACAGTGACAGCGACAAACTCTTAATCTCCATTCTCGGTAATAAGAAAATGATAATAAGGGCTTATCAAAAAACGTAATCGTCGAAATGTGAGTATGTCAGTTTCGATAGAAAGTGATGTATTGATTGGTTGCGTGATTTACGCGTGTATAAGACAGAGAGAGAGATAGAGAAAGAGAGAGAGAGAAAGAGAGAGAGAGAGAGAGAGAAAGAGAGGGGACGACTTTCTTTGTACGCCAGTTTTGTTCCCAATCAAATTCTGATTGCTACAGGCAAGGATTTAAACAGGTATTATATGTACGTGTGAATTCATATTGTTAACGAACATATCCAGTGCAAACGGGAGGGGGTCTGTAGTATGTACATCACTGTGGGAGATGATATAAATTATTGTAGTGCAGTTCTTAACTTACTTGAACCAGAAAAGCCTTTTGGAACGTGCTTCTTTATTACATGACTTCCCTAGACTAAAATTTGAGACAGAGGAGGAAAACGACTCTGTACTTGAAATTGCAACTTTGTTGTGAGGGCGTATATGAACGTGGATCAGCAACAACAATTATTAAAATATAGCGATGATTCTAAATTATGTTATGAACTGATTCAGCCCCTCCCCCGATGTATTTTGTTTCGTTTGTATGGAAGAAAAGCCCTGTAAACGACTGAAACAAAATTTGAATCAGAGAGGGTATTTTTAAGTTGATAAAGACAACAAATGAAATGGCATTATGTGTGATGGGCCTTCATTAAACCGCTGCAGCTTATCATTTTGGGGGTGAATTATTACATAGTCTATGGACACATTTAACTAATATTAACTAAGAAAACCATTCGTCATTTATGTTGTCACACAATAGACTATGCTCTTTGTCTAACTGAACATTGACGTACAGCCAATAATGATATGCTGATACAATTTGACGATTTACTCTCTCGTGAAAACGTGCTATTAAGGTGCCAACTTTAAGCCTTGCTTGGAGATTTTACAGACTGTCAGCAGGTATCCTATATCAATGGATACAGGAGAAGATGGAATCATTTCTTTCGTTTGTCTTTTCTAGGATAGAATTCCTCTCGTCAATGGAATCCACTCCAGGGGGAAACATGAAAGTAGTTCGACGAAAAGAGATGAAAGGGAACAAAAATGAGGAAGAGAGCACTGACTCTTTTTTTTTTTTTTTTTCTACAAGCCGCCGGTAAGAATGGGGCTGTAAGCATTGTCTGAGTCGCGGAGGCGAGGAAATATGAGAAGAGTGAGGGAGGATGCGTATCCACCGTGCACTGATCTCATACAAAATGTATGCTTCTCTATCTTTCCATCACTTTCTCTCCCTCTCCCTCTCTCCCCCTCTTTCTCTCTCTCTCTCTCTCTCTCTTCACTCTCTCTCTCTCTCTCTCTCTCTCTCTCTCACTCTCCTGATCTATGTCTCTCTATTTCTTCCGTCGTCCTCTCGCTCTCCGTCCCCTTTGTTCTATCTCCCAGTCTCCTGTTCTCCATCTTTCTATTTTCTCTATCGTTTCATCTCTCTCCACCTCTGTTTGTATTTCTCTCTCTTTGCACCTCTCTCTTTCTTTCTCTCACTCCTCTTTCTCTCTTTCTCTCACTCCTTTCTCTCCCTCCCACTGCATTTTCATATCTTTATGTCTTCGTGCATGTCCCCTCTTTCCCTTTTTACCCCTCTCTTCATTCTTCTTCTCTCTCTCTCTTTCTCTCTATCCAATGCGTATTTCCTGCCCGCATTGTAGGAATGCTCTCTTCCTATTCATGATCGCCGTTTTAGGAAACTGAAAGCAGAGAGAATTACTAGATGAACGCGTCTAAATTGGATAAAGTGGGGGAGTACAAATTAGACACCTTGCTGGTAATTGGCTTACAATGATACTACATGACGTAAATGGACAAAATATTTTCGATTATCATAAACTGAGGTCTATTTGGACCATTAAAGGTCATGTAAATTTTTGGTAAGCCCTTAAAAACTGTTTGTCAGATTTCTTCAATTTTTGTTGATAAATAGCAAGATACTAGCAATACTAAGACACTGTGAAGATTTCACCTCCTAAAGTTTTGACATTAAACAAATAAGAGGCAAAAACTCCAAAATCCCAACAAAGACAGCATGTGCTATACACTGTAAACACACGTGTAAAACCAATGATGAGTAGCTAGCTACACACAGTGCACACACGCTGTCTCTATGGGAAGCCCCAAGATTGCTGTGCGGGGAGCCGTCGGGGTGGAAGGGTCCTATATAGCATAATGGCAGTGATCAAGCATTCCTTACAGATATTTACACTGAAATTCACCAGAAATCATAGATGGAATACCAAATGATCTCTTACAGACATCTTTTAATACAAGGAGAACAACATGAGACTATATTTAACATGTTTCTTTCCAATTTCCTTTTTTCTACCAATACTGTACATGAGCTTTAAGAGGTGCGGTATTTTTCATACTGAGATACTCAGATATGAAATGATGATATAGCCATGGTATTATCTAATTTCGAAGCGGCCTCTACCTAACACCAATACCATTCTGTTTCAAAGGCTCAAAAGCAAGCGCAGTGGTCTTCTTGTCTTAATCGTGTAAATTTGTTATGTATTTAAGCATATTTCATCTTATGTTTTATATCTTATATTTCCTTTATAAAAGCATTGACAAACATGTTTTGTTTGATGATAAAAATATATAATTTTTTAGGTTGATGATGCAAGATCACCAGGAAATAACATCAAATCGAACAAAAGATACTACAATTAGGCTCAATATATTACTGAATGGGAATGAATTGGTTTCCTCCACAATACAGCTAGCATTTATTTACTTACCACTTATAACGTAAATTTCATTTTGTTTTAAAACCGAATTTATGTGCCAGATTAAGTATCATTCTTAATCGTTGGTATTTTTATGCTCATATTTTGTTTTATCTTGATGTATGTTGCCAAATGAATGGTAAATAAACAAATAAATAATGATTTTAGTAAACTGAAAGTCATTGTAAATTTATTATTTGCTGTTATTGTGAAAATAAATGAAATGAAATGAAATGAAATGAAATGAAATTGAAAACATTTCGAACCCGTATTCACTTTTGTATCTTGAAAATGAACCATTAAACCATGTTAATGATTAATGATTAAACATTAAGCACCTTGAATACACTAGGTTAGCAGTAACCCCCCCCCCCCAAAAAAAAAAAAAGATTAGTTTTGTAAATACGCAAAAAACTAAATTATTCAGCAATGGCTGGTGTGGGACATTAATTCTGTTGTTCATTTGGCAATAGATGGTAATGTGAGGTACAGTTTATATCGACCCTCACAAAAATATATGTCAAATTTAAATAGAAACGAGGACTAAGTCTTGAAAAATGTGGCTCCACAACATTGCCTTTCCTTATACTATCAACGTCTCCTGTTTGCATATTCCCCTCGAATATAAAACCAATTTTGGCCTTTCGTATATTGACGTTTGTTCGTGGATCTTAGAAATCAAATGAGTCCGGCCTCTTTTCTTGTCTCCATCTCCATTTATGAAGAATATCTGATAACAAATAAAGAGTGTAGGCTGCAAGTCTTTGATTGAACAATATTGTTTTCCCGCGGCACTGAGGATGTCGGAAATGTAGGTCAAATACTTGTTCAGGTCAGAAGATCAATGTGGAACAACGGAAAGATATTGTTTCCATCCTTAAAGTTACACAACATTTTCAGAGGGTGAATGGGCAACTTTTACAAGACGTCTACCATTTATCTTGTTTGTTTTTTTGTTTTTTTGTTTTTTCTTTTTGCAAAATCAAATATACTGTGCTATCATTTTGAAATGCAGAGTGACCTAAGTAGGGGGATGCTCTAATTATCCTGAGATGATTTAATTATTATTTAAAATCATATCTGAATTATCAGATTGCGGTGATAATCAATAGTAAAAAATAGTTAACCATGTTTTTTTTTTTTGTTTTTTTTTGTTTTGTTTTTTTTTTTTTTTGTTGGGTTTTTTTTAGGGGGGGGGGTCAGTTGATAAATCATACCCAATGAAATGGTTTTGATGAATATGCCGACATGCTTTAAAAGGATGTAAAAAATAGAGATATTTATAATAGGTGTTAAAGGCGTCTATACGCGAACCTCACGTCAAAAAGAACCACAGCTAAAATTTGGGTTGTCAGATGATTTTCTGTCATGATCTTTTAAATGCATTGTTTCAGATTGGGTCTTTAAGATCATGCCAAAATAATAGGATAAATATTGCTTTAAATGTATTTTTAGCACTGCTTATTATCCCAAAATTGTATACATGGTAGAGGGAAAATGTTTTGGCTTTCACCCAATTCAGTAAAAGTGGTGTAATTGTGAAAGCTTGCAGAAGAGTGAGAAGACACAAAAATGAAGTTAGAGATAGCAAGAGTAGCAAAAATGTTCACAACGATAATAGAAGTCAGGTGTAAATATGATATTTACACCGGAGGTCAATGACCTGGTAAAATGTCACGGAATGTGGAGAGTGACTGTGATCGATGCAAGAGCAAATAAACCAACAGTCATTACCATCGAATCGATCATTCAAACTAATTTCATTGGACTGGCTGAAATCCGCCAACCTGATTGTCCGAGTAAATGTACACCTGGGAGCAAAAAGCTCAGGGTGCCTCGATATTCTTGTCACGTTTCTCGCTCGATCTCACCGGGGCAGGAGCGGGGGAAGCAATCGGAAATAATACGGGTCCAAGGGTGAGAGGTTTCCCCTGTATTTTTTCTTTCCTTCATTCGTTCTCACACAACCCTTAAAATCGAATGTCCACTGTGATCCATTTCGGGTTAAGCATGTGTCCACACATGTTTTTATGGACTAGAATAGGAGTGGTGCTAGGCGCCCACTTTCACACTGTTTAGCATGATAATATTATAATGTTCCCCTGATGATGAAATAAAGAGGGGAAACTTATCAGATTTGAAACGGGGCACTTATCAGAAGTGGAAAATGGGCACTTATAAAAAAGGGAAAAGAAGAAAAAAATGCACTTATCATAAGAAGAAAAGGGCATTTATTAGAGATATAAGAATGCAATTATCAGGTTTGAAAATGGCCACTTATCAAAAGGAGAAAAAAGGGGCCCTTTTCCGAAGGGGAAAGGGCACTTATTAGAAAAGAAAAGGGGCAGCTTTAGTGGGAGCGCTGCCTCTGCCTAATCATTACCTAAAATCCAATAACACCTAAAACATATTTGCAACACAAAACATAACCTACGTATATTTGACAAAAATGATAAAGCATGTGCATGTGTCTCATCACTCATGTTTGCTCTGCATGGTCCAAGCTTTATATAATTCAAGGTATATAGGGTATAGGTATATGGGGTTTATGATAAGGGCTAAAGTTAAGTATAGTGTTTGGTCAAAGTTGAAGTTAGGAACTCGGTTAGTGTGGGATATGCACGGAGCAATTGTCTCCGGAGCATGTGTTGCTTTTCCCCCCCCCCCCCTTTCACACTGTTATAAACAGAATGAAAAGGAATCGAATTTCTGCCAATATGATTATTCAGTCCAAGGTCAGATATGCAACTATAAGATAGACTGAATACTAGTTACTAAATATAGAAATATCCACGTGGCTTCTTGTGTCTGTCTTTGGATAAAATGCAAAGAACAGAATACAAGGAATCATTATTTGTGCCATTATTTAGTTCGAGGCCAAGAACATTAGTATTAAAGGATCCCAACCACCAAACAATATTTTGCTGTGTTTGTTAGAGGTTCCATGTCCTTATACTATATTCAAAGTATTTGCTTCAAATATTAATTCTGTAAAGAGATATTGCAATTTTAATTAAACTCACTTTAAGCGTAAAAGCACCTCGTGATTAGACTACTCGACGTACCCATACGCGCACGTTAAACTCGGAGTTCGGTTCCGCGAGAGCATTTTCATGTTATCTTTTATTTCCTTCATACTCCTTAACTGTTGACCTATGGAATGCCCGATAAAGTTCTTTGAAAGTTACTTTTATAATTTCTAGCTGTACAATTTTTTTTTCTGATGATTGGTACACTTTAAAAGTACAAACCGTGTTTCATGTGGCGCCCTGTGCATATTGTGAACAAAAATGGCAGCAAGGAACACAAGGTTGCTTTATAAAAAAAAATGTCGAAGGAGAATGTGCCTTATAACCGAAATGGAATAATTTACTGCTGAATAAGAATCAAAGCTTCTTCGTGTTGCTTTGAACATCTCTCTTTTTCTTTAATGAATGCTATGAACAGAATGAGAGGGGATCGAATTTCTGCCATTATAATTATTTAGTTCAAGGTCAGATATGCGACTATATGACAGACTGAAGAATAGTAACTAAATATAAACATGTCCATGTGGCTTCTTGTGCCTGTCTTTGGATGAAATGCTATAAACACTGGTGAACAGAATTACAAGCATGGCAAGGAATCCTATTTGTGCCATTATTTACTTCGAGGCCAAGAACATTAGTAAAGTACCTACCGTGTTTAATTGTGGCGCCATGCGTCTGCTATGTACGAATGTTGCGAACAAAAATGGAAGCTAGGAAGACAAGGCTGCTTGTTAAGAAATGAAACTGAAAGATGTTCCATAAGTGGGTTTCCTGCTCTGTACGATAATGGGTCAGTAAAATCTGTGAATGAGCGAGCCACGGTGGGTAGGGAAAAAGTGAAGGGAATGAAAAGGGAAGTGATGCTCATTTTACTGATGATTATTTGGAAGTTATTTTAATGCTTGCTATGCAATTCCCGTTTTAATATGAGTCATTCCATGCATTGAAGGCTCTGAACATGATAAAAGTGTATTGGAATCATTCAAGAAATAGGGAACGCCAAGAAATTGTGTGTGTGATACATATCTTGCTGGAATGACAGCATAACAAAACAAGTTATGCAGCGAAAACAAATAAAGAAATTCAGTGAAGTGAAATATACAAGCACGAAGAAGATAAATTACTTGTATACGGCTTAGATATTAGGACAACGTAGACAGGAAGAAAGTGAGAAAGAAAAGAAGCAAAACAGAGAGGGGAAGAGAGAGAGAGAGAGAGAGAGAGAGAAAAAGAGAGAAGGGGCAAGGAGAGTAAGAGAGAAAACAATTCAAACTATAGTTTGAGAGGTTGGTGTCTTTTATATGCTTCAGTTGCATCGAGAGCAGCGTGCCTTTAATTAACAATAAACCCAAGGTAGGATCATGATCTAGTGGTCTAGAATAGGATTTTCAACAGCTGATGTTGAACCGGAACAGCATTGTTCATTGAGGTCAACAGGAAGCAATAAGATCTAAGTAAGATGTGAATCTGTTGGGGGTAAGAACCTGAAAAAATATGATCGACATTATCGTTAAACCCTCTGGACTTATTCAAACCTTCAATGTTTACATGTGTGTCACTCATATCATATTAACAAACATTGCTCTCTGAGAAAGATGGTTTTAAAACTACAAGAGAATAAAGAAATATACAGCTTAATAATGAATGTTATTGGGAATAGTAGACATTCAAGGCGAAAGATGACTAGGGGTCACCTTTTTTATAGCATTTAAGGAACTGTCGAATGAATACCCAAGAGATGTGTTTGATAAATATATCAGGTGGGACCTTGCTACTTGTTGCTCTTCTATGCAGTTTGAACAGAGCCGATCAGAGAGAGCGCAATAGCTTTGAAAATAAAAAGAGGATAAAAAAGGGGAGATCCAAAGATAGTGTTAGCGTAATTGAGAAGAAAGGCAAAACGATCAAGTACATGAGATCGGAGATGTATTCGCAACCTCGGGCGTTGTTGCCATATTCTACCTTGACTCAAACCCGCAGTTTGACAGTGAACTTGGTGAACCTTTGTAGCTGATCAATGAAGAGAAGGGAGATGATGGATAGGGCATGTCTGGAGAGAAAGCGTAATGTGCATTAATGCCGATGGTAAATTTATGACGGGAAGTCCATGTTTACTTGGAAGATGTACTGCCTCAGAAAACTGCACGGTCTATAACTATATCATCATTTATCTGGGACAATAGTTTTTTTTACGCAAGTAAAAAGTCTGATGCATCTTATACTGTACTAACGTATACAGTTAGTGCACAAATAGAGAAATGGCAACTGTTGTTTGAATTTTGATCTCTGTAAATGATTGCAAAATCAACTTTACTTCTGTCTGTATGTTTTCAAGGGAGGGGGTGGGGGTAATATTCAAACACACGCATTTTCAATGTCATCTTGATACTTGGCACTTGTAACTAAAACACAGTATTTCTTATTTTAAAAAAACACTCCACCGTAACCGATTATATTATAGATTTAATTGTTCTGTTACTATATTAATATCAGTAATACCCAGCAAATAATATTATAGAATGTGCATTCAAAATTTGACACGTCTTTATACCAGAACATTTCCATTCACTCAAACTGGATTAATAATCTTCCGATAACCGAGCATTATTTTTGTCAGCCTGTATTTTTATGTTGCCATTTTACAGTATGGGTTCACACTTTTAAAGCAATCATTTTGTTAAATTGATAGTTTATCAATTTCACTGACACGACACTATCCATCCCTAAAATTGAATAATAATGTTACTGAACTATTCAGAAGGAAAGTGCGATGGATGGATCGGAAGAGGGATTATTCAAAAGTCTATAACAGCTACTGCGGTATGTATGTGTGTGTGTGTGTGTGTGTGTGGGAGAGAGAGAGAGAGAGGGGGGGGGGAGGAGAGAGGGAGAGAGAGATAGTAAGATGGGGAGATGGATAGAGAGTAAATATGCAAGGAGAAAGCAGGGGCGGCGCCAGGGTATTTAAATAGGGGGAGGGGGGCAAAATGACGCGTATAGCAACGTCGCAAGTCGAGGGTCTTGAAATAACAAATAGGACTATAACAGTTATGTAATAATTGCATGGCCTAGCCTTCTCTTCTCCATTTCCCCTTCTCTTTCTCCTTTTTCCCCCTTCTTCCTCTTTTTTTTTTTTTTTTTTTTTTGCTCGCTTGAAAATTGATAGGGGCGGCCGCCCCCTGCCCCCCCCCCCCCTGTATCGCCGCCCCTGGGAGAAAGTGTGATGGAATGGGAACGTCTTTTAGACACAGGTATATAGCCAAACAAAAGAAAATGAGCATCTAAAGCGCGGAAAAAGAAGAAGAAGGATGAAGAGAGAAAGTGAATGGAACACGCAAGGCATTAAGGAATTGACTGATTGCCAAAATCGTTCATCATCAAATAACATCATTTTGCAGAGTATTCTTGATATTTTCGGAACAAATATGAATTGGGCTGTCAGAATTTATGACATTCGCATGCACAATCAAGCATGCTGTCGGGAGTATAGATCACATTATGCTTGTCAGGGAAGACTTGATTGCCGTTACAATGTACAAAGCACGTGACATTTTCGTCATTGTTAAGCGCTAAATGGATATATACATAGACTCACTATGAAAACGAAAACAAGAGTGGAAGAAGAAAGCATAAAAACAAACTCCTCGCTATTTATCATTTTTATTGAGCTGAAGTAAGATCTAAGGCTATTGAACTATCTCACTTTGTTTATCATATGCTTTTGATGTTTATTTGGCTCCATTTGTTCATTCTTTTCTTGTGCCACTCTTTCTTTTCTTGTTTACTTCTTTGATTAAATATAAATTAATATTTTTTGTTCCTTCCTTGCATACGTTAATGAGAGAGATACGTGAAATATTGATAAATGCGAGAGAAATGAAAAATATAGAGGGGAGGGGAGATTTGGATAGATTTGCTGATAGAAAGAGGGAGAGACAGAGACATAGGGAGACAGAGACAGAAGGAGGGGAAATGAAAAGACAGAATGAGAGAGGTTGCATCGTAACGAGAGAAGAGACATCAATGTTTGATAACGTATCTCAAAATCTAATCGTAATGTTAATTAATAGTACTTTGATTAAATTTTCAAAGCGTTTGTATTGGCCATTCTTTGCAACGATAAATTGGGGGGGGGGGGGAAATGTCATAATCCATGGATAGTGATATTTATGTAAAGCGAGACGTGATATGTTATATATTATACTGACAGAGATATATTACGTATGGAGAGGGAGATAGTTTACATATGGACAGAGAATGCTAGAGATGCGTTACATATGTTGAGAGAGTAAAATACACCATTATTATGGAGAAAAGGGCTTATGCTGAAACTATATCATTGTGTTAGTTCTGAGTATGGCTCAGTCTTTTTATTAAAAAAAAACACCGTTACGGAGTCTTTAAAGCGCTGTTCTGCTCATACAATTGTGGGTTTTTTTGCCGGAAACCGAATTGAAATGTATTTTCCTTTCAACAGTTACTCATCATTCATATATTCAGCCCTAGCAATTCCCAACCATGTGAACGATGTATTGACTCTCCCTGATATCTACACAGGTTAGGATAATGATATAGAGTCATCGAATCTTTGAATCAATGATTGCACTGCGTTGAGTGCCCGAATGATTTAATAATATTTGCTGCAGGCAAGCGCGCTGAAATGCCATTGGGGGCGAGTGTGCGATCACATAACTGCATTGTGCAGGGCAGTCCGCACGCCTGTGTGATTTTTTGAGCCCACCGAGTCGCAGCGAATGATCAAATATATAGATTAAATGTCAACGTGTAGATACGTTATGGTTCAGTGGTCTAAAGCAGCGATTCTAGAACAGGGGTTCTAAGTTCGATACGCCGAGGTGCCATTTGAACTAAAGCATAAGGCTAATCGTTGAATGTTTCTAGGATATGAAGATGTAGGCCCCCTGAATGATTTTATACTTGCACTTATGCAGAACGTGAGTATTAAAGGTAGCTAGCCACATTAGCAACAACATCAACAACCGGTTCATCAACCTACCATTATCATTTTAATCCCCAACCACTTGTCATTAAACGCAAAATTAGTTTAAACTATCCGGGATGTATATAGATTGGCACCAGTCAGTCCAATATCGATTTTCCACTAATGTCAAAAGTAGCGCTTAGTCGCTATTATGCATACCATGTCGACTTGTGTCCACGTAATAGTATTGTATTCGAAAATTACATACACTGATCAAACTTTCTTTGTCGGCAATATTCAAAGTGGACCAATCACCTGATAATATAATTTGTGTACAGGTAGAGTGTACAAAAATATACAACAAAACACCATTACCTGACCTTCTATGGGTTAAAAAAACAAACAAGCAAGGAAAGCATAAACCCCCCGAGCGGAACCCAGCTCCGAATTCGGTTCCTCGCGGGCCTGACGGGAGCGTCGCCTAGTCTACTCACAAGTCGCCTTAATTTTTTATTGAGAATGTACTTAAACTTGTTATAACTCTTTATATACATGTATTCAACATTTGAAGCTCATACTTTGATTATAGTATTGAGACACGGAACCCCCAACATAAAGAGCATATATATATATATATATATATATATATATATATATATATATATATATATATATATATATATATATATATATATATATATATATATATATATATATATACATGTATATATTGTGATTGGTATCCTTTAAAGGAGAATGAAACCCCCCAAATAAATGCATTTTAATAGAAGCACAAAAATCAAACAAGCATATCAGTGAAAGGTTGAGGAAACACGGACAACTATAATAAAAAAAGTTATGAATATTTGAAATCCTAAAATCGCTAAATGAATGGAGATCTGAGATTGGCAATGTCCTCATTATGCTAATGAGATGCTGTGATGTAAATGTGCTATACTTTCCGATTGCTTTCTGTATTATCATGATTATAGGTGGTGTTCATAAATTTATCCTCACAATATATTTCAAGCAAAATGTTGATAAATCAATTTTCTTTGTTTAAAAGCTGAAACCTTTAAAGAGAGAGCAAAAAAAAAAACAAAAAAAAAAAACGTCATAGAATCTCATTAGAATAATGAGTATGTTGCCAATTTTATTCAACGGTTTTAGGTTTTTAAAAGCTTCATAACTTTTTTATGATTTATCCTTTTTTCCTCAAACTTTCAGTGATATGCTTCTAAGGTTTTTTTCTGCTTATGTTAAAGTGCAAACAAGTTTTTGGTTTCATTCTCCTTTAAGTCAGATTATCATTAACTTTCCACATATGTGTGGTTTATCCGAAGTGTATAGCCACAGCACTGCCCCAAATAAATGTATGTTTTATCAAATCCAATGTTTAACGGATATAGTGTTCAGAATGAGCCCCCCCCCAAAAAAAAAAAAAAAAAAAAAAAAATGCAACATAATCATAGTATAATATTATGTTTTTCTGTCGACAGTTTTTATTACATATCGTCAAGGCGCTTCTTTCGTCTATAGCGAAACGTGGACATTAGCCCTGACTGGAAACTGAGGCTGAACTCATTGCAAATCTGATTCAGACTTGACTCAAAGCACTATTCATTATTTTATGTATTGTGAGATTATAATAATGTGCTCAAAGACTAATAGTAAAGAAGGCCAACTGCAGCGCTGCGCATGCGCTCCAGGAAAAAACCTTAATGATTTTACTGAAGGGCGTCGTCTGAATCGGAAATTCTAATTTGGATGATGTCTATCTTGGTTGTGAAAAATGCCTTGTCAATTGTTTCAGCAAATTCTATTAAGAACCATGCTTTACATATTCGTTCAGCAATTGAACCTCTTTATGCGAATAGTTTTAACGTGATACCCGATACTGTATTTTATCGCAAATGTATTGCGCTATAAGATAAACTCTATACCTAAATTTGCATTTGACTGTTTATTTTAGAACTGTTGAAAAATGAATGTGAAAGGAGAATATCATAATCTTTCAGTCTGCTGCAAACAAATTTGATTGTTGCGTTAAAATCGGAGAGTACATCGAATAAAATATTTGTGGGTAAGCTCAAGAGTTTTGATTTCACAGCATTGTGAAACATCGCTTATCAATACATAAAAAATGCTTATTTAAAATGAAAACGACACCCTATTTTATCTTGTCGTGCATCATTGTGTCTAGCCAGCGCCAAAGGTAACATATATTTTTTTTTCTAAAGATCTGCTATTCCCGCGGTACCAACCATTTTCAGTTTTGCTATTTTGGGGTGGAATAATATCGGCTGGAGGACCAAATTACTTAAGCTGTCACGATATGTGTTGGTTGATGCCTTTTCGAGTGTCAATAGACAGTGATGATACGAACACTCGTAAGGGATAACGATTTCAGGATGACAAGTTATGAAATGGCATCGTTTATCATACTATGTATGGCGTGTAAGTAACAGAGGACAGGGAGGGAGAGAGAGAGAGAGAATGAAAGAGAAAGAGAAAGAGATTGAGAATGTGGGAGAGAGAAGAGATTAAAAGAAAGATAATGAGATGGAGAGAGGACAGAGAGAAGGTGAAAGATGTAGAGAGAAAGGTACAGAGAGAGTTGTTTGTTTAAACTTCAGCTTTGAAGCGAGACGAATAATGTTTATTTAGAATTTAAAAGATATTTTCCCTTTGACACGTATATCTTAAATCTTTACCGTTTATCAAGATCAGAAATGTTTTAACTGGATCTTTTTTTTTTTCATTCAATCTGAATCTTATTCATCATTCTGTCACAAGAATAGGGAGTACAAACTAGGATTGTGTCGAGTTAGATTATATTCGCTAATCATTTTAAAAAGTTTAATTGTGAAAATGCTTCGTGGTTTTTTTTCCCGGTATCTTGGAACTTCAAGGTCCATCGATCATTGCACCGTTTCCTTTGAATTTTGTTTAATCCGGTGGTATTTGGGAAGGAGAAAGGGCAGACACGGGCGAGTTTGGGTCTGTGCCGAATTGAATTATGTCGATAAAAGAGCGACCCGAAGTATTTTATGGAGGAGGATAAGAGGATAGCCATCTTCTTAAATATCCTCTCGATAAATTAATGTATAAGATGATGAGGAACAGACGATGGGAGGTTTGGTAAGTGGAGAATGAGGGTATCCTTGTAGGAAAGGAGGGTGGAAGACAAAGAGAGAGAGAGGGAAAGAGAAGGGGGTTGACAGAAAGAGAGAATGAGAGAAAAAGAGAAAAGAGAGGGAAAGAAAGGGAGAAGAAGGGTGGGAAGGAGAAAAAAAAAAGATGGAGAGAGGACTTACAGGCCAATATTAAGGATGGATATACTTCGTTAATCGTGAGCAGGAAACAAGCTTTACACCAACAAACCAAGAGAGAGAAGAAAAAAAAGAGAAAAGAGAGAGAGAGAGAGAGAGAGAGAGAGAAAGAGAAAGAGAGAGAGAGGGGGAGAGAGAAAGAGAGAAAAGGGAAGTTTGTGTATGGGAGAGGAAGAGAATGTAAAGAGAGATAGAGCAAGAAAAAAAGTTGGGGTAGGAAGAGGGAGTCAAGCCAGATATTTATTTATCTATTCACTTTTTTTAATGAAAGCATGAACAGCAAGAACATTGTGAAACAAGAACACTTCAAGAAGAAAATGTTCTTATGCTACTTAACACTGCTCAATCGAAACGAGTAGAAATACAAGTGAAATGAAATGTGTACATTTCAATACAAGATGTGAAAGAGGAAAACAAACGATGTAGAGATTTTAAGACACGAACACACATAGCATCGAAGAGAGAGAGAGAAAGAGAGAGAAGGAGGGAAGATGTGCGCAGGAGATGAAGGATGCCAATGAGGATAGTCAACCGGAGGGAAAGAAGGAAAGCAAGATTGATTCTGAGATTAGAATTCGAGCGAGGCCCATTAGGAATCTAAAGTGCACGCCGGAATCTCCAATGAAATATGGCTACCATATTATTAAGAGTTATGCATGCCTAAACGAACACATATGCCTCATCCAGGTTACACTTTGGCAAATTCTGACCAACATTCTAAAGAATGTGTTTATACATATGTATGTGGCGCCGTATTAAAACATGTTAAACGTGTATCAGCTATGACGAGACACGTTGGCGGATATATAACAAAAACACCTCGTAATAATGCTGTTAAAAGTCCCCACACCCTGCAAATTATGCAAGCATGACTGACATATAATCAAGTTTGCTTGAACGACAGAAGTATATGCTTTCATTAATTGTATCTGTACACAAATAAATGCTAGGTCAAATTTGAATTTGTAAAGTAAAAGCCATCTTGTTACATTACGAAGAGTAATAATTATGTGGATATAATCAAACATTCGATCAAATAGAGCTGTACCTGTTAATTTTGCTTGTATATGAGGAACAAAAATCATCAAGTTAATATTGCATCAAAGGCGAACCTTAAAAACTGAATTCACAACTGAGAACATCATAAATTCCACGGCAAAGTGCAATGTTCGCAATTAATGTCCCCGTAGATAAAAGGTTGATGGACTAGTTATTGGTACGTGACTCCCATAAAGAAACGAATGCCATACCAAAAGCCATTCGTTCACGTTGGCTAGAGGTACGGCTTAACATTCTGTACATGATCATCAAGCAAGTCCGACAGAGGCAGACTCAGAAAAAGTGAACGACTTGTCATTATATCTGCTTTCTGAAATTACCCATCTTACCGGGCTGCGTTAAATTCCAGTATGTCATTGTTGATGCGTCAATTTATATGCGAGATGTCTGCGTCGAGAAAAAGAAACATCTATATTCATGAAAAAGAGGATCAAAATGAAATAGTTCAAGTAAAGATTTAAAGGTCCTTGTAGTACATCTTCAATGCATCATCGAATATGAATGTCCTATAAAATTTGCCATATATGTCACTTTTTCACCACTTTGAGAGCAAAGATATGATAAAATGTCATGTGATGTGTGCATTATGCGAATAAAAATATAAATACTAAGGCTACAGAACAAGAACAACATTAAACGCTAAATGCACCAAGAAAATCAAAATGTCATCAAACACGTCCACGACCTTAACACTTTAAAAACCAATAAATTGTTCATTTTTAATACGCAATTTCATATTCAAGATGTCTGCGTCGAGAAAAGGAAAAATTCTACATCTATATTCATGAATCTGAGGAACATAGTGAAATAGTTCAAGTATAGAAATTTAAAGGTCCTTTGTCGTGCATCTTCAACATTGAGAAATTTTTATCATGAATTTTGCCCTTTTCAGCTATAATGTTTAAAAAAGAATGTAAAATTTCTTCTTCATATATCAGTTGCAATAAGGCCAATTATCATGTCTTAGAATTAAAAGTGGGTATACCGTTTTCAAGAGATTAAAGGTACAGTGCAGTACAGGAAAAATTAATATTATGCCTTTTCCATCCCCTTTTACCTCATCAGCAATTGTCATCTGTACTTATTTTACTTAGCTTTAGATTTTGTTATTATACCAGGACAGCCTCGTACTTATTTATCATTCATTCAATGTTTTAATAAATTTATACTGCGTACTTATTTTATTTCTAAGGTTTTTATTTAACCAGGGAATGAATAGTCTTGTTCACCGCTATTTCTCTCACTGTTTTATTAGCGGGCCCTAAAGGCAGATAAAGCTCTAGAAACAAGAACTTCAGAAGCTCCATAATAAAGTAGTAGTATTTTATAATTATATAAAAGTGACACAATCCAGTCCACTTGTCCTTGGGATATAGGTAATTTCATTTTGTTTTAATGGGATATTAATCGACACTCCTATCTCCGTGTCTTGTACACCGATTCCATAATTTCCTGCACGCCAAGAGCTGTGCTTCTTTACAAGTTGCTTTGGGTACTCTCTCTAAAAAAAAAAAATCAAGTGATCACTGACTAAAAACAGAGTGAAATTTACTCCCGTCTTTTTTTTTTTTTTTTTTTGGGGGGGGGTACATATATTGACTCCTAAACAAGTAATTACTGACTTGACTCCCAGGGTGGTGGAATTAGAGTGAAAATTCACTTTTTTTAGAGAGTAAACAATACAGAGTCATCCTGCTAGGAGTCGAAAATGTTACTGACCTTGCGATTGAACTTGAGTCCAAAAGGTGAAGTAGTTAGGCAATGTTGTATACCAAAGCTGTATATTGCGTTTCAAGTCAGTGAATGCGGTGATGTTATACGTGACCAATACTAATTTTACTTTACCACAAGTCAACATTCATCCAGATGGATAAAACACGAAGCAGTTTGACTGTATATGTAATTTTACTTTGCTGCTAACACCGAGAAAAACTCGGCGCCAATTTTTCATTGGATGAAGTGTTATTCTTTTCTGATTACATCTCTCTGAATATTAACTTACAGTATCTACTTATCAGTGGCTTATTCAGCGTAGGAGGAACACGGCCAACGCCTCCTCTTGAATTTCTAGAAAAGAAAACAAATGAACCTGGTAGTTGCCTTAGATTTATGTAAAGTTGTTTGAACTGTGTTGATAATTCCACCCCTCTCATACAGCATGTATAGCTCTCGATATGTCAACCAGAATTATCTTATTCATCTTCTGCGCATTGACTTTTAGATACAGTACACCTTATTTCGTTTTTGATATGAAACTGCCCGAATTCATAATGTTAGAATTACAGTGATTTCTTTCTCATACTTCTGCCTCCGCTTCGTTTTTTCAAGTAAAGTGCTTGAGACTTGAAGCAAAAAAATAAAAAAATAAAAAAAATAAAAAGGGGGGGGGAATAGAATATTGAAATATTTGTTTTTATTTGTTAAATAAAAGTTATAACAATGACTTGAAAAATATGTTTTATTTAAAAAAAAAAACACACAGAGAAACAGACACGAAAAACAAACAAACGAACAAACAAACAAGTGTAAACGTAAAGTCCATGCACTTTGACTCTACCTAAGGCTAAGAATGTCGAAAACTTTCTACAAAAGCCTTGGGTGTCATTTTTAATTAAACTAGTACGACCGTACAGTAGTTTCTTGTTCCATATTCAGTGGCGTCAGGAAGTTTACAAGCTATTTATATGTCACTAGATATTAGTACTTTGAGCTCGCTTAAACAAATGGTAGAGAGAAGAAGCCATGCCACCAAACCTTCATATAGTTTGAACATGAAAGTCTCCTGAAAGGAATAGACGGTATTCATTTTCATTAAAGCACCTGTACAATATAAACGACGGACATTTCCTTATCAAATTGAACATCTGGTTTCCGTAACAGTTCACCGGGACAAGGATTTAGTAGAGGGTATAGGTACATGAACATACATTGACCGGTTATTGCAAAGGGTCTTTCAGATATTAGACATGAAATGTTTTTCGGCGGAATTACGCCAAGTGACATACAGTCTCGGTGAAATATGTCTGCCATTAAGGCAACATTTTCAGACAATGCTACCCGACAATTGCGATCAGGGATGAAATATCTGTTGACAATACTCCTGAAATACATTTGCTACTTATGATTTGAATTCATGACTGGTGACGAGAAGTTATGTTTCAGATCTAGTAGAATTAAAAACATGGATTTTATATATTTTGATTTCCGAAGTCAATGAACCGAACCACGAAGTCACCACAAGGATTGTACTTTTACTTTCTCGTAACAAAATTCTTAGGATATTTAAGTCGACAACTGTTTACTTTAAAAAATAAAAAATAGCCGAACAACAAACAACAATAAAAGAAAAAAAAATCTGGTCTAAATGCAATATTGAACAACTTAAAGAGCGTACACTGTCTTTAGCGAAAAAAAGCGTATTCTATAGTCGAATTCTGCTTGGTATTCGGGTAATTTCCTCTTTGCAAAGCTTCACTTCTGGCTGGGAAAAATGAAACCTTCTTCGGTCCCACGCTATGTATTCTTTAGCTGGGTATCTTGTTTGGTTTGTCCGTAATTGACCTTACGGCAAGCCCGATTCTTGTATTCATTAACGCGCACCTGCACAGCAAAAACCGATGATGCTATCGATTATATATCGATCGCGACAGCTGACAGTGCCTTAGCCTTGGACAAAAAGAAAAGAAAAAAACAAAAACAAAACAAAACCAACTACTATGGCACAGGAAGGGTGACATCTATAGCGTCTAGAAGGAAACGCTCATTGCCTCTGGTATTATCAACGCAAGTCGAAGGAAAAATAGCTGACAAAAAAAATGCAGATTTTAAGACCCAGGGCAGAACTTCTCGAATACGTTGCATGATCATGTCCATGGTATTTGTGATAAAGAATCAAATGTCACATTCTACGGTGTTTGCATAGCCTTATATACGTTCATCTCGTGGTACTTGATTGTGACCATTAGCTCTAGAAGCAGAGAAAAGTACGGACAAACATGGACAAATATGACGTATAGAAAGTTTCAAATTGCCATGATACGACAAAAATATTAAGAACTTCTGCAAAAGTAGCATCCATAAGGCAAGTGTACTTTTCGAGTTTCCCAATGTTTCGAAAGTATGGATGGCCAAGGACCAGAACATTCTATTCCGATTATAATTGTCCACACCAGCTCAATCTATATCTGTAAACCAGAGCCACCCATACCCAGAGTTTGGCCAACTCGGTTTCAGTTGGGCACAACCAGGCGCGTAGCCGGGGGGGGGGCGGTGGGGGCGGTCCCCCCCCCCAAAAAAAAACAACGCCAATTAAAAAAGGGGGGGAAGCGAGAGCGAAAAAGCGGAGGGAAGTGAAAGAAAAAGCCTCTCAAAATTTGCTAAAATGTCAAAATTTTCGCGCGAAAAGGGGAAGCTCCCCCCCCCTCCTGCGCCTACCGCTGTTACATACAGTGCAGTATTGCGTCCAAATAATTCAAAAGCAGTCAGAGCGTCGAATTAACTTTTCGCCTAAAAAAGGTGCTACATGAGCTGTTATCTTTCTCTCAAATTTTGCTCAAACGTCAAAGCTTTCGCGCTGAAGGGGGGAAACTCCCCCCTCCCTGCATCCACCCCTGTTACAAACAGTGCAGTATTGGGGGAAGCTCCCCCCCCCCCCCCCCTCCTGCGCCTACCGCTGTTACATACAGTGCAGTATTGCGTCCAAATAATTGGAAAGCAGTCAGGGCGTCGAACTAACTTTCCGTCTTAAAAAGGAGGTTATAAGCCGTTATCTTTCTCTCAAATTTTGCTCAAACGGCAAAGCTTTCTGGTTCGCGGGGGAGGGGGGAAACTCCCCCTCCCTGCACCCACCCCCTGGGGAGCACGCTTCGCGTGCTCATCAGCAATTTCGCAAGCTTCGTGTGCTCACAACTGCCCCCCCCCAAAAAAAAAAAACAACAACAACAAGAAACAAATCAAATCCTGGCTACGCGGTTGGGCACAACATAACGTTTATTCCTTTGTTACATGCTTGCCTAACAAAATATCATGCCGCCATACTGTTAACTACTGGAGCAGTGTTGGACAAACTCTACGTATGGATGTCACTGCTGTAAACCTGACTTAGTAGCCCTCAGCAGTAAAGCCAGGGTTCATTCGTCAAATCTTTAACGCGACTCCCAACCACCTACCCATCTCAACAGTCGACGGGTAGGACCGATGTGTATTCTTCCTCTCACTCTGAGTACCATATCATATCAAGTATCGAGGGAGAGAACTTTAAAAGTACGTGCCAACAAAGTTGCACATATTCATAATTTCTCTGTTGTTATTGATAATCAATGAATGATTTTGATTTGTTTGTATTTGTTTCTTTTGTTTTCACTTTGACTTGGCAAAAGTGTGATGCAATCTAGTTTATTTGTAAAGCTTAATGCTAGGAAAACTAAATCTGACCGTAACCCACAAATGGTATTTGCTTAATAGAATTACCCCAAGCCGTGTAACATGGGCCACATTGGTCCATAAATATCTTCGTCGCTTATGATGATCATCAAAAACGGAACAATAATCTTAAACATTTCTTGGAACAGACATTGGTAATGTATTTAGATTCATTCATCTAGACTGACGTTGTAAAGCTAAAATCATTGCAAGATAACAAAGCCAACATCCAAAGTCATAAACAAGTGCAGATAATTTACAGCATAAGTACTTGATCGGCGGACAATTTAAGATCAAACGAATAAAATTGTTGGCAAAGACTGCAATGAAAACAAAGCAATCAAACAAACAAACCAATGAAAATAAACAAAGAAAGAAACAAAAAGGCGTATGCCTCCTATCGAGAGTGAGATCGTTTGCAATTTGTTATCTTATATTATTTGGTTATCTCTCCTGAGCGCATGGTTATATCAAGTTGAAACCCAACACCATGAACAGATATCCTGCTGCCTCCCTCTACTTGTCCTCTACTTGTCCTTGTCCTTGTGGAGTATTCGTCTGGATAAATATGTTGACAACCACAAATTAAGGTGTATTTCAGCTGGACGTCTCTGCAATTGCTTTAACCCAAAAGTCACAGCACTTGATTGTACGTCAGAAGTTTGCAGACGGTACCCGCGGGGAAAATTTCCGGCGCCGTATACTTGCTAACACTCTTCACAGACTAAATGCAGAACTGGAACGCGACACAGGTTTCATTTGCATTTTGGGGACATGTGATATTACCTCAATGACCACTCGCGTGCTCTTGCACTCGGGTAAATCACCAGTGTCCCTAGATGAAGTGCCTCTTGAGTCGACCCCTTGGATGTAGGCCAACAGGCCTGTTTCCCCTAGGCTAACCTAGATCAAGCGTTTTGATTGTGTGTCGAGTTGAAAGGGGTTTGTCGAGCTATCAAAAGTCTAATTTGCTTCTGGATCAGGTGACGGTTGAAACGGAACGCATCGTTTCCTGAGGTTGTGATAAATGAAGATGCTTAATAGCTTCATCTGTCGGGTGAAATGGTTGAGACGGGTGCGATGACTTTTCGACTTCTTGATGGGGATATTGTTCAGTATGTCTCCCTGAAATCAAATAAAACATTAATGTTGTATTTGATCAGAATGTCGCTCAAATGTGCTCGAGCGTTTTAATGGAGAAGGGCCAGGAAGTGAGGCGGGGGTTATACTTCAATATATATATACAAACAAGCCTGATATCGGCTTACTTCTTCGGTCATGTACATTATTAGAAACCTGGATTTACAACAGAAAAAGCGATGAAAACAAACGTGACAAATGGAAAAGTTTGAGAACGGACGGTAAAAAGACAAGCGAAATTCAAGTAATGTAAACCTTTTTGTTTAGAGGCAAAATAAACAATAGTTCATCATATGAAGAAATTACGACTGGAATGGTTCAATAGCACCAATATTTTCCACTGAGTCATAATTTTAACCTAAAGTTTGCCGGTATTGTCAGAAATCGACATCTTAATTGATAGACGTGTAGCCTGGAGGAAACAAGAAGATTCGTGAAGCCCCTGTATTTGTTGAAGCCGGATGGTCAAGAGCCAGAACAGCTTACTCAGATACAACATATCCTTGTCCACATCAGCTGAATCTCGATCTGCAAACCTGACCATGGAGCTCACAGCATTCAAGTCAGGGTTCTTTCGTCGAATCTGTAACGTTGGGAGATACACGGTGTTACATTACGAGTGAAAAGGTATCACTGTATCGATTGGAGCAATCGATCTCCACAAATTCATCGATTGATGGAAATAGATATTTTGACACATTGTCATAAGCACGGTAAAGAAGTAAGGCCGTTTGCTGTACAGAGGTGTACCTTTTGTGAAATTGTAAATATCTATTATTGTTTATCAATATCCTAAAGTAATTCATACAAAATAGATAAGGACCACTAAAAGCACTATCAGTTGTGAAACATTAGATTATTTATAGATAACAATAACGTGTCGAGTTTTTGCCAAATTAATCTTGAAACACTGTGTAAATGTTTTATACGGGAATGATATTCAAAAAATAATTTATAATATACACATACAAAGCACAATACTCATTAACTGTTTCTTACCGATGAGTTTTTATTTCATTTGCTTTAACATAACTGCAAATTCAAAACTTAATACACGCTTTCTCCGCGTGTAAAATGAAACGTTAAAATCAGCTACACGTAATCAATATCCTCTCAAATAAACCGATGCAGGCATTCGGGATACAACTTCATAAATCCGTCGACATTATACCGTCAAATCCGTAATCTCATTTAATTTGATATCACTTGACGAGTAAAGTTAGATCCCCATCATTCGTATAATTACCAATCACTGGCTTATCAGACTCAATTTATGCGAGGCCATGGTCATAATACACCTAGAACGAGACTGTCAAATCAAATCCTCACTTTAACCAGTGTAGTGCATGGACTTAGTCAATTAATTGGCTCTGGATCTCAATGATTCACGTATTATGCGTATATGGATTCTGGATGATCCTCTTTACCCGTTAATTTGTAGCGCAGTTGAATCTAAACAAGTCTAGGGCATCTGGTTTTTCTCTTTTCTTTACGAGTTTCTTAAATATTTGGAAAAATATACGAGCTTTCTCATTCCTTTTTGTTTCCATGTGGAAGAATAATAAAGTAGCAGTATCCCATGGAAATGATTTTTCTTAGTGAAGTGATTTACATTATGAATAGAGATAATTAATACCTTTTGGATCGAATTCTAAAGCCAAATATACCCATAATTTATTTATTTTAAGCAAGATTTAGTCAATATGTTAAAATTTTGATGACTGAAAACCAAATGATACACCATTTTTCCTATTGCGAACATAATCAACAATTCTTGAAAACTTCTTGACAGTATCTTTCACAATTTGAATGACCAGTACTCGATTTCATATCTGAGTGAGCGAAATGCGTTATCGGAAAATGGCGGTTGAAGAGTGACATAGTAAAGCTTTTCGTCTTGCACTAATCAGAGTTCGATTTCAGCTTTCTGTTCATTCTTGCGGTATACTCTAAGGAGTGCAAGACAAAAAGCTTTAGTATGTCCCTCTTCACCGCCGTTTTCCGATTCTGTAGTACCAAACATCTTTTCAGAAATAAGTTTGTCTTGTGTTTTGTTTGTTTGTTTGCTTGTTTTTTGCCCGGCTGCATGCATGGACCACCCCTTCCGTTTCGCTCAAGATACCGAAATTAGTTGCACTAATCATTATTCCTTCGGTTAATTCCATCCGTTGATGAAGAATCCATTTCTAAGTAACGTGCATTATTAAGGGTCCTGAACTCAGACGAAAAGTGGGGCTTGGTAATCAACAGGCATTTTTTGAATATAAGTATATGTATAGGTTGAGTTTATAAGTGATTCATCTTGGCCCCAAGGGGGGGGGGTGGTACTCGTTTATCCCAAGGTTCATAAATTTGTAATTTCGAAACACAAATTTCCCTTAGCAGGTCGTTTATAATGCCGAAAATTGAATAGGGTTCATAATTCCAAACATTTGATGTATTACTCTGAAGGTTCGTAATTCAGAAGGTTCGTAATTTAGAAAATGAAACAGGTTTCATAATTCCGAAAATGAACTGTTGAAATAAGGTTCGTACTTCTGAAAACGAAATCTGGTTCATAATTCCGAAAATGAAAAAGGGTTCATAATTCCGAAAATGATATAGGGTCCCTAATTCCGAAAATGAAATAGGGTTCATAATTCCGAAAATGAAAAAGGTTTCATAATTCCGAGGGTTTGTAATTTCAAAAAATGCAACAGAGCCCTATATTACTTTTCGGGAATAGGAACTCTTTTTTTTTCCATTTCCGGAATTACGAACCCTGCTTCAATTTCGGAATTATGAAACTTAGGAAAACCGAACCTTCGGAAAAATGAAACTTCGGTATTAAGAACCTTCGGAAAAAGACATGTTACCGGCCCCACGTACACCCCATGTTGAATTCATTCTAATTACTCCTTCATGGAATTTTAATTTCGGTTAATTATTAACAATGACTCAATTCCTCTTGCGGTCACCCGTCTGAATCTAGTCTACAACTAGGACAAGTCGAAGGCATTCTAAGAAATCTTTGTCAAAATATCATCACCTGATCACTCTCAAAATACAAGAGCTGTACAGTAGAAATACATGCACTGCAATTCGTGTTTGAAGTGTGTTGTGTAGTGAGTCATGATAGCAACATGCTCCAGATACGTTTCCTTTAAACAATTAAATTTGCAATGATTCTTCACACTTATATATAAAATGAATTCCCCTTTGATTGGAAATATTAACTCAAGCTGAAATTTCCACGTTGTAAATTTGAAGGTGGTGAATATCACTGGACTGACTTATTAATGTTTTTGTCAAGATTAGCTTTTATTCTTATAATTACGTTAATAAATTATCATATGTGTATCATATTATATATATCAAAACTTAGAAATGTGTGTGTATCAGCAATTGATCAGCAGTCTCTTTCGTGTGAAATTACTAATATAATAATCTTCAATAAGAGAATAAAAAGAATTAGAAAGCTCACAAATGACTATACACCTTTGCCAGAACTCAACCTCCTCTTAAGACAAAAGAGTATTCACATCAAGACCTTGCATCTCTATTATTAGCTGGATTGTCTTTCACACCATCCGTCCTACCCCTGCGTCAAGATAGCCGCAAGGAATATGCCAAAACCAATAAATATTAATAACATTTCTGAAGGATATGTGGAAGAGAACTTGTAGCTGACCACACAATCAACCAGTCAGTGAATCGTTGATCTTATTAGCTGACTTCCAGCACATGAAAACTTAAGTGGAGAGAGAGGGGGAGAGAGACAGAGAGAGACCTGAGGTTTAACCTTTTCGTCTTTTGGGTACAGCCGCAGCTGTTCAGGGGCGGACTAGTGATTGTGAAATGTTGGGGTCCCCCGAAATGCCGGTATATAGTGGCAGATACACTTCTTTGTCGGTTCTAGTTCTGCTACCAAATTCTCTGGCTGAACTTTGTGGTCGCTTAATATGGATTATCTATCCAATTCATTATAATTACACGGAGCGAAATAAACATTTAACACAGAAATTCACAAGCAAATTATTTTATTGAAGAGTTGGTCACAACCGGTCGTGCACCTCCGTGCGTGTGGTATGCGACGAATTTCGCAGAACATCCTTGCTTCGCCCGCACGGGTCGCCCGTTTTTCCAAGCACTTAGGACAAGCAAGGAGGCTGTTGGACATGACTAACAATCTCTGCGTGTGGCTACGTGTTTTGACGAAAGTACGTGACATGCGCAGCCATCGTTCTTCCTCTACAAACTTCTTTATTTAGTACATAAGAATTGGTGTATACTGTGAGGGGTTTTTCTAATCATAAAAATGATGAACAATGATTAAATCTTGCTAAAACCACATGTACTAAACACACACAAGTATGTATGGGTCTACACAGACACATTGTGGCAGGAGAGTTTGGTCCAAACTCTTAAGCTTTTCCTTATCACATTTCGAATAATAGGGTTTAAAAAGCGACTCCTTTCAGAGGACACCTGACCTAAAGAGGATGAAAAATCTCACAGACTTTTTTTTTTTTTCTCTTTTTTTTTTTTTTTACCTTGACCAGAATTCAATCTTCTCTGTACAGATTTGTCAGCTTTGAGCGCTTAGTGCTTCTGAAACATCGGTGGATTACAGAAACATATTCGAACTTGAACGCATGTAAAAGTCATCATAAATATCATCTTGTGATTTGGCTTTAGAACATGACATTTACTGTAATGTAAATACCATTCGAACTTACATTTTATTTTTTGTTTCCTTTTTACAAATTTTTAATTCAAATTCTGTCAGCAATTAAGAATTAAAAAACACTAACTAAAATAAAAACAAAACAAAATAAGCCAGAAACAAACAAACAAGAGCAAATAGGTCACCTTGTTTACCATTTATTCTAGCAATTTTTTCAGCAAAATTGTTGCGAACCCCCCCCCCCCAAAAAAAAAAAGGTTTATCAACGCCCCTGTGGGCTTTTGATAAACGGTCTGTAAGTCGCGTGATTGTCGCCTTCATTTGGCAGTTCAAACATGAGAGGGAAAAGTTATGCTATCTTTAAACAGGCAAACAAAAGGAGAAAACCAATAGAGTTTATCCAAAGCCTCCACCTCCACGCGATCAGCATAGATCTAAGCCTAGACCAATTTTAGAAAATTGAAACTTATGGGCCTATAGACTACATGCATTACAATCAGTGCTGTAGTCCATCCCATCCGAGTCCGAGTCCAAGTCCGAGTCCTCATGGTCCTGGCATCCTAGTCACGAGTCCTGGACATCCGAGTCCGAGTCCGAGTCCGAGTCCGAGTCCGAGTCCCGATGGGAACATCTAATATTGCAATTTTGTATTACGTCGCATTATTTATATTATGTGAATGCCTTATATACTGTGAACTCTCTATGACATAAATAGTTTCTGGTTCATTGAAAGTTTCCATTTGCCAGAGAATTTAATTTATTGTAACTTTTCTTAGTACGAATGCGGACAATTATAAAGGCTTGCTCACAAATGAGTAATTTGTCGCCTTGACATGTCGCTTGGTGCTTAAGAAGATTCAGTAAGATTCAGTAAGATTTCAAGCTATTAACACTTACAATTCTGACAGAAGGTAAGAAAATTGAATTGGAAATGTTGAGATAAATGTCTATATATGGTTAGATTTTCGGTGATGGTTTGGTGTACTGCATGGTGGAATTTCAGAAGTTTTATTGACCAAAATACTAAACGAGTGAACATGCACTCCTTTTGTGCAGAGGCACATGTCTCGTTGACAAATGGCTTATATGTGAACAAGCCTTATCAGGCCAAGTATTTTGCTTGTATCCACAGTTATTATAGAGAGTTGACTGTATTGTTTCTGTGATACCTCAATGAAGAAAAGATTACAAATTACCATTAATTTTGTTCATCTCAGAGGCCTGTAAGTTTGATTTTTTTTTAAAACACAAATTCTATCAACATATCAGTTATAAGTAAACAGAACACAAAAATAATAGCATGAATGCCATTAAAGCCAGATTATAGTAACAGAAAGTTTCCAACTGAAATGAAAAAAAAGAAAAAAAGAGGGAAAACCAATATTTTACCAAAAACACCAATCATGCCAATAGTTTAGTCTTATCAAACAGCTGATTAAAGTAATAAAAGAGTGAATCGTCAAACCTATAACACCCTTGTACATATATCAGCTAGTTCATTAAACTGGCGTAATGGCTTGTAATACAAGTGCAACATTAACATTGACTATATGACTGGGTGACTCAAGTAAAATGAAAGTAAATGGTTAATATCAATTTCAGTACTTGTCTGTATCATACGTGTATAACTAGTGTATACGGGCATTATAAAGCAACTAATATTAACGTCTATTTGGGCACATTTTCGTACGGTTACGGCGATCGATGTTGATTTCATATTCAAATACCGCTCAATCGAGCAAGGTGCGCGAATATAGCGGGGGGGGGGGGGGGGGGTTGCGTGCCCTGGGGTAATTTTTTGAGCTAAATGTAAAAGCGGAAAACGGAAAAAAAAAATTACCGGTCTCGTTGCGGGTCTCGGCCCGATTTTCGCCCGAGTCACGAGTCACCATTGGTCGAGTCCGAGTCCGAGACCGAGCCCTTGTGGCTCGAGTCCGAGTCCGAGTCCGAGTCCCGAGAAATAGGGACTCTAGACCGGTCTCAAGTCCGAGTCCGGACTCGAGTCCCTCATCACTGATTACAATCGCATGCATACCTTCGTCCCCTTCCGTGTGAGCCTTCACCGTTTTGGGCCACAGCGTGCAGGCCTGTCTGGTGTACGGTGCAGGCTGCTGCTGCATTGCGGATTGCTCCATAATTTATTCCCGTAAAGTGCATGATTTCCTACACGTATTTTCAAAACAGTACAAGTTAGCTTATTGGCAAACTTCAATAGACCGGTATGAACTAATTCATTTCCATTGTCACATCAACTCATCAGTCACCGTGTACTATAATGCCACATATAGCTGGGGCCGGGGCGCGCATGCATGCGCATGCGATTGTAATAATGCATGTAATTCTAGGCCCATTAATTTGTCTAAAGTTGGTCTAAAGTTGGTCTAGGCTAGGCCGGTGTAGCGGCAGATATGGTTTCTGGCAGATTCGGTTTATTCAGTTCTAGAGCAATATCTGCCGGCGGTAACAATAGCCGCCGGCGGATTCAGTACTAAACACCGAATCTGCCGCAGAACCGTATCTGCCGTCACACACCGGCCCAAGTCTATGCCGCGCGCACGCCAATGGAGGCTTTTAATAGACTGCTAGTATAAGGCCTAATCTGTTTTCCCTTTTTTACCGTTTAAACTATAACTTTTTCCTCTCATTTCTGAACTGTCAAATTAACGCGACATTAAGGAGTTTTCGATGTGTCGACTAGAACGCCGTCCTAGATCCTCCCAGCGACAATGGACTGCTTTGTGTTGACTGCATTCAAAGTAGGTGAAGCATGAAGCTAACAATGGGTGAAGCGAGGTTCACGTTTTAGAGAAGACGGCAAAACCATGTTTGACGCGTTCTCGATCTGACTAGTGGACGAGGGAGAAGCCAGTGGACGGGTGAGCCGTTCTTGCACAAAGCGCGGTATGCAGCTAACACAAAGCAGTCCATTGAAGCTGGGAGGATCTAGGACGGCGTTCACGTCGACACATTCGAAAACTCACTAATCACGCGACTTTGGAGAGGGTGTACATGTAGTAAGCTCGAATCAGGTGACTATAATGGGCGGCCTTGGGTGAATACATTGAAACTGAATGATTATGCACATAATGAAGACGACAGGTGCCTGGGGATAATGGATTGGATGGTGAGAAGGCGAAGAATTTCTCTCTCAACCTTGGACAATTAGGCATGTTATTTTTTTTTTTTTTAGATAGTTCATTGAGTTACAATGGTTTATTTATGGCCAATCGACACATAAAACAAACAACATGGTTCTAAAGGCCCTGTCACACCTTTCCGGGCAAGCCTTGCGTGTGACTTGCGGGGAACAATTTTTGCTACCCGGAGGTCTCCGCAGATGGCCCGCACCTGACAGTACCTAGCACGTATCTCGCCCGTAGTTGCCCGGAGGTGCGCACGCAAGTCCGATTTACCCGCAGCCAAGTTTTGAGCATGCCCAAAACTTGTTCCGGGTGAGTCGCGGGGGATTGCCCGCAGAGGTCCACGTAGAACACCAGTAGGAGGCCCGTAGCGGCCGCAAGTCACAGGCAGTTAACCCGCTTGAAGTACGTAGGTTGCCCGTGGATCTGTGGCTATGCGCCGGAAACGCGTGTCATCTGCGGGCATTCTACGAGCATAATACGGGTGTTTTACTGGCAAGGAACGGTGTTGATACTGCCAACATCCGTGTAGCTGGTCAGTTCTGCGGGCGTGGAGCGAGCTATACGAGCAAATTGCGTGCATGTCGAGGGTCACTTACTGCCTTTCTGCTGGTTAGTTGAGGGTCGCCTGCGGCCAAGATAATGACGTTCTGCCGACGGGGCATAGTTTATTCCAACTGAAGAAAACGAGAAATAATGGTCTCTCCATCCACTCGACCAGTATTACCCAGGCTCGCACCTCGCAGGCAACTTCCACGCAGGTAACACGCAGTTGTGACGCAGGTACCTCGCAGCGCCCGTATGTCGCCCGTAACTAACACGGATCAGTTTCGAAGCTCTCACGCGCCACCCACGCGCCTGACACGCAGGTCACACGGAATACACGCAAGTAGAACGTAAGTAGCACGCGTCCAGCAAGTAAGACGCACGCGAAATCCTTGTCCGCCCGCAGAAACTATTCTGCGTGCTGGAAAATCCATACACGCAACAAGCCCGCGTAGCTTGCCCGGAAAGGTGTGACAGGGCCTTAAGATAAAGTGTGAACATTGTGAAGGGGTGCACTTTTGAAATATATATCAGGAAGCCACTGTTATATATTTTCCCCCATGCCAATATCTTGAGAATCCTTTTCAGTATAGGCCTATAATGCTTCTGATTATAAACATTTGCCTGAATTCAAATTTTGTTGAGAGCTATTATTTTAAATGACAAAGTGTGGGTTTAATAAAACGGCTTCGGGTCTTTTGGACTATTAAATTTTTCTTCTGTTGGCCTTGGAGCACTTGGTGTACTTGTATAAGGAAATGTACAACAACTGTTGAAAGTCACAATGAGCTTGACTCGTAAATAAACTCGGCCAAACTTGGGTCACTTTTTTAAAATGTGTCTGACCTTGTGCAGTGGTTTCTCACTCATCTACTTACAAAACTGTTTCAAAACTTCATGTTCCATTCTTAAAATAATGAGACTTTTTTTTTCTTTTCTTTTTCTTTGTGTTTTTATTAGAAAATCAACAGAAATCACAATAATTACAAGTGATTTACATGATTAAAAACAAAATCACTGAACAAAAACAAAAACCAAAAAAAAAACAGTAAAAATAAAGTAATTGGTACAAAATTTTAAAAAAATAAATAAAATGGCAGAAAATTGAGTAACAAAATCAATATTGTTCAAGAGCGAAGCTCCGAGACGGAAAAGGTGACCCAAGGATCGCCGCTGACACCAAACCTACCCGCATAGACAAAGGACCAAAAACAAAGTCTCAACCTCACCGACAACCGAAAACATCCGACCACTAAGGAGAGACTGGAATAAGCAGGACCGAGGAACGGGGCGATCCACATAGACACAAACACCCCCCCCCCCACACACACACACACTCTCTCTCTCTCTCTCTCTCTCTCTCAAAAACATCCTCATCCCCTCCCCCCCCCCCCCCCAACACTCAAACACTCAAACATAAAAAATCGATTCGCCACCCGATCTGGCCCATCCCAGCCACTCCCCAAGGAACCTGCGAACCCAACACCCAAAGTCAAAACCTCTCAAATTACCCCCCCCCCCCCCCCCCCCCCGCCAAATAAAAGTCAGCGGCTGCACGGTCAGGCGGTCACGCCGAGGCCAGCGGAAGGCTACGGGTAAAATCTCGGGGGATCGCCCTTGAAGTACATGAATTGGCAGCTATTGGCAGTGATGACAATAGGCAAATAATACATGTGACATTCTACTGAGCAAAAAGTAATAAGGCACAATTAAGCACTACTTAGTCTATTACCTTGGTCCCAGGATTGTGGGGGGGGGGGGTCAAATCTCAAAATGCCATTTCTTGAAATGGGCAGTCAGCTTGTTTTTCTTCTTTGCTAAAAAATATTCAATTTCTTTCTGTTTTTTAACAAAAGATTTAGATGTTACAATATTAGGGAGACTGTTATTAAACTTGCAGATATAAATATGGTATTTCATTAACAAAAATAAATATGAAACAAATTTGTCGGTACAAATTCCAAAGAGATTTTCAAAGTTGGCAGGACCTCCTTGCCATAATTTCTCAGTATTGCAGTTTTGTCATTAAAATAATAAGACCTGATAAGGCCGGCTCACACTAGGCGTCATCTCGTGACGCCAGGATCGCGTCAGTGCTTATACAGTCTTTTGCACGTCATGACAGAGTGGTATCGTTTAAAATGTGCCTTACAAATTGTACAGTGCAAAAAATGATTTAAATAACTGGCGTATGTCGTTTTTTCAAAGGTTCATCATTCTGAAGGTCCGTTTTTCCCAAGGTTCGTTACCCTGAAGGTTCGTATTTCCGAAGGTTCGTAATTCCAAAACGATATGCAGGGTTCTATTGCACTTTCGGAATTACGAACCTTCGGAATTATAAACCCTTTTTCATTTTCGGAATTACGAACCCCATTTCATTTTCGGAATTACGAACCTTCGGAATAACGAACCTTCGGAGTAATGCATCAAATGTTCGGAATTATGAACCCTATTTCATTTTCGGAATAATGAACCCCCTGCTATGGGAAATTAGTGTTTCGGAATTACGAACCTTCGGAATTATGAACCTTCGGAAAAACGAACTTTCGGAAAAACGAGTACCCCCCCCCCCCCCCGCTTCTACACAGGGCATTAAGACATGCCTTGAAACGTTGCGATGCATTAACAACTTCTATTTTTAAAAAGGCAAAATATCATGGCTAGTGATAAAAATGGCCGACTCTTCATAATCGGGTATATCATAAGGAAATTTCCATCGTCTATATCTCCATTGGGCATTTTCCTATCAGTGTGGATTACTCGCAATCCCCTCACAAAAGTCACATTTACAGCCAGTCACCCTAATACATCACAAAGTCTTGCACTCAAGTGTTATTTAACATTTTATGCATTTTTGTAGTGGTCTTTAACTTTTTTGAAACGACATCGATCCATCACAGTTTGTATTATTTTCCTTCAGGATGATTTCTAATTCAATTGTTTTATTCGAATTATACTCGTATATCCCCCACAAAAGTCACATTTTACAGCAAATTACCTAATACATCTCAAATTTTGCTCACAAGTGTGATTTAACATTTGATTTTAAAGTTGTATTGTGGTCTTAACAAAAACATGGATACATTGTTGCTGTTTTCCATTCATTTTCCTTCAGGGTGGTCGCTAAACCGCGGTTATATCAATCACTCTATCCTTATTACTTGTTGATCGGCATACAGAAGTTATGCTGAATTCGATTCCCGCAATCCATCCTTTGCATCATGTGATGATATTCTTGATAAATCTCCCAGTCGGTTTCACCGTGATTCAACAAAATATTCGTCTCATGATAGTTGTCTTTCTTATGTTTCTTATCCCAAGAGGTCGTTAAATCAGTCGTTTTTAATGTTACTTGTTGGAAAAAGCCGTTAACCAATAGTCTTGTTTAGATTACGCTCATGCCCTACACACAATCATGTCTCATTAAAAAAAGTGCCTATGTCATCATGTTTATGTTATGTTCGATAAATCTCACGGTTGTCTTCTCCTTAATTTAAAAAAGGGATCATAAATCTGTCGTTTTCACAAACCTATCTTTTCAAATAAATTGTTAAAGCAACTTTCTACTTATTACTTGAAGATCATGAAGATTATAAAACACGGAGTAAGCCAGTGCTTTTGTCCTACATAATGTGATTAAATATTTTATTAAATGACATGGTACAGACCACTTTTGTTTTTCAAAAAGATCATTTGGTGAAAGTTGTCGAAAAGTCGTCTTTTAAGAAAGTTAAGCAAGTTTTCTAATTTACCTGCAAATCCTTTACAATAAACAGCGAATTAACCGATGCCTCACTTCCATAGCATAATGAAATACATCGTAGTTTGGAAATTTCATATTCCACATGGTCGGGCTTTGCTTTGTTTGCTAAAAGGTCGCTGAATCAATGTTGTTGTTTCGGCGTGATTCAATATTCGATAAATTTCACGGTTGGCTTTACTGTATTTTGAAACGATTGTCATATGATTTTTTTCCCCCTCGCTAAATTGCAAGTTGTTTTGTTTTGTTTTGTTTTTTTAGATCGTGGAACCCAAATTACTGTTTGATTGGGAAAACATTCGGTTTCACCTGTTTTTAAAATTGCCTTGCGATGAAGGTAACACTGGTATGTGTTTTTATTTGTGTTGCTAATCGCGAAGTAATGACGCTTTATCCTTTTTTTTATTCCTTTGCCAACATTATGGGAGCTTTCATTTATACCCTGTCAATATAGGCCTGTAATGTTCAAGATTCTTAACATTTTGTCAATTCCAAATGCTGTTGATGACTTTTTTCTTATATGTAAATTAAAAGCGTAAGCTGAAAATATTTAGTATAATGAAAGGTGTTGTTTTTTCCGATTGCTTTTTCTCTGTAGAGCGTAGATGATAAATTTCATATTCGACAAGATGTGTTTTTTACCTTACAGGTGTTGATAGAGTTTCCCACAAATGTAATGCGGAGAGCCACCTTTAAACATGATAAAAGTCTCTTACATCTGCATACTTCTCTCAAGTAATTACCTTGATGAAATCCTGATCTCCAGTCACAAAAACAGCTGCTCTGATTCTGTCGCATACATTTAAAAATATATTTGTTCATTTATATTATATATTACAATCCTCTCTCTCTCTCTCTCTCTCTCTCTCTCTCTCTTTTTGTGTGGTCCCTATTCGAATTCTGACATTTTTCGCCATCTTTAGAATGCACATCATTTTTGTGAACACCTCAAATTGGAATGAGTCTTGTTATACTATGCAGTATTAATTAAAGTTAATAAATGTAGAATTTCCCTTTACACTCTAAAAATGTTGGGTAAATCTTTCCTTATTCTACCCCTTTCCTTTCCCGAGCGACTCGGGACGGTCGGCGGGATAATTGTACTCCATGAAAAAAAAATGCCCCCCCCCCGCTTCTGATAATCCTGGATAGCCTCTGGTCAAGATAGTTCACTACTGAGCGCGAAGAAAAATAAAGGTAATTTCTAGGAAGAAAATATTGTTTATAACTAGGTACTCCGCTTCAGGTAAATATGTCCCTTCTTTTTGTTTCAATTCTTGACAGCTACATTGATGTGTTTATCTAAATTTACTATGTGTCGCTCATGGAAAGAAAGATGGATGAATTTTAGGTTTAATCTCGCTCGATTAAGCCTCTGAAATGTTTAGGTAAAGAGCCCTCCCTTGGGGGTACTTCGAGACGGAGAGCAATGAGTACTTAAAGCTTCGTTGATAGCGCAATAAGCCAAAGGAGGACCTTGCAAAAAAGGTGAGGAATTCGAGTGTACGCGCCCTTACGTAATCTCATTCTAAATCAGGTTGCAATTTAATCATGCTTGGTTACCCATAAACGGCGTAAGTTCTCACGTCGCTTGCGTTAACCAATTGTTCACTCAATTAATGTGTTGTCCACACGTTTTGAGTAATGACGCCACCGTTCTTACTCACTCACATTATATGGGCAATGTATTGGGCTGACACTTTGATGTTTCCGTGTTATGCCTGTTGCACGGAAGCGTTAATTGCTGACGTTGGACTGCGTCAGCAACTTGCGCAATTTTGACACACCATGCGAAATTGACATTGTCAAAAAGAGAATGCAGTATGTCCGTCGCTCATGAGGCGTTCTTTAAAGCCCAACTCACACGAGGTGTCATTTTGATTGCGTCATTTTGATTGCGTCATTTTGATTGCGTCATTTTGATTGCGTCAGTACCTGCGCCAATTGAGCCTTTAAAGGCAATTAATCCACAATAGTTGGCTTGATCGACGCTAATGAAAGAACGCCTCTTGTGAGCTGGGCTTTATGTACGGAGGCAATAAACACACGCACCAGTAATTTAACAGTGTCCGCATTCTTCATTTTGCAATCACTTTTTAAACAATGTCACTCTAGCATGGCGCGTCTAAGACAACGCTACTCGCTGACGTAACCCTAAATCAGTAAAAATGATGCCTTATGTGTAACAGGCAGTGTGAATCTCTGTGTGAGCGAATAGTGTTCAAGATATAATCTAATCGATTTAACAAAAGTCAAACTAATAAAAGAACGCATGGACTAAGAATAATACAGATTGTTTTCCCGCCATAACCGGTGTATTCATGTGTGTCTACAAGGTATGTCCGTAAGCACGAGGATACCCAGGGGTATAGTACAAAGTATACAATCCTCACTGTCATTAAAGGTCTGTCAGCTCTTACCTCTTAGCACCCTGCAATATTAGCACATTAAAGACACATCCTTACTTTAATCGCATAATAAGGCTTTTATAATTCTGTAATTATACGAAGAAATACAGTTTCGTGTTCGTAATTGAATTCGTCTTCCAATATTAACAATTTCAGGCACTATTTCAGGTATTTCTTTGGGTGTTCCGGGCTCTTAGTTTTCTTGGGTATAGTGTAAGGGCATGCCAACAGTTGAAGTCTTCTAAGGTGATGATCACTACAGCTTGCCTGAGCTCTGCGTGTTTATCTCAAGGCCTTTGGTGTTTCGATTCACCTAGCGTTGCTTCCTTGAAAATGGTACCATGCCATGAAGGCTGTGAAATTCTTAGAGGACTTTTATGTTGCAGGACCAATGCCAAAGTGTAGAAAAGTATGTACCCGAAATGTTTTTTGTTTTTTTTATAGAAAAGTAAAAATGATTAAAAGAAAATAAAAAAAGATTTGTGAAGATTCTTGAAAAAAATGTAATAAAATAATACTTATTCATATCCCAAACATATATTTCTAACCAAAACAGCATTTTCTTTTTTAAGTAGACTTAACAATAAATTTCATGTCAATTTCTTCTTGTGGATCCAAACATTAAACATGTATGTGCATTAAAATATATTAAAAATATGAATACATTTACCAATAAATTTCATTTCGAGATTTCGTAATCTACTGCGGATAAAAACATTAAACAAGCATGTGCATTAGAATACATTGAAAATATGAATAAATTTATCACTAATATCATTTCGAGATCGCAATCTCCTGTAGATATGAAAACATTAAACTTGTGTAATGTATCAAAATATCTTCTGAGGATGTCCCTTCTAATTCAAATTTCAAGTAAACTCTGGCGTTGTGAGACACAAACTTATTGGTGACTTTACTATTAAATACCCACAAACCCCAACATTTCATTGTTATAATATATCGAAGTCTGTAAACAGTACATACGAGTACGCTATGCAATCTCCGAGAAATTTCCTCGTATAATCAGCGCTCTCATGTTGAATTGCTTAGATGACATTCTAACTGAGCCAATTGGAGCTAATAAAAACGCACTTATCCTCCTAGCTTTAGGAAGTAATCTGCGTCCCACGTGGCAACCTGCTCACTGTCATTAAGAGAAAGGATTCCAGTCCGACAAAGCAATCATTTAAACAATCGGAATAAACAATAAAAGATACATTACTTGGGGCACCACATTAAAGCACTAATGCATGAAGACGCCGGGCTAATGATCCCTGCTTGTTTTAAAGGCGCGTAAATTTGTTTCAATGTCGAGAACTATCTGAGTTGATTCATCGGGCCTTGTTCGTCAGACAAGTGAGGACTTATCGCGTCTCTGAATGTTGTTTTCAAGTTTATACCTTGAGGATATATCACCTTGCCGTCATCATCTCTCGATCAGCTTGAGAGCGAGCGAGACACGCTTCAAGGCCAATGATAATATTTGTAAGATGAGTAGAGATGGGCAAGGTTGGGTCTTTAATGTTGTTTTAAATAGACATTATACAGGTCTACAATATTATTTTTGAAAAAAACAAAACAAAACATAACATTATTTTGCCACCTTTGATGTCCCTTGCCACTTGAGGCATGCGATACGCGATTTGGAAGTACAGGTCCAGCTTTATCAATATTATTCTTATTCTTTGATATAACGTGCAGGGTAATCTGAAACTGTGGAGACCTCGATCACAATCTATAATTACGTGATTATGTCACATTTATGTCCGGAGCATCATGACCCAGTTATGTACAGCTTGACTAGTATATCACAAATCATTTTCGTACTGCTACTGATCTTGCATTTTCATGGCTTCCAGCATCTACGTTCTGTAAATGTTTCTCTCATTCTCTCACTCACTTTGATTATCTTGTCTACTGATTATCCCCTTATGCCCATATTAACATCCAGCAAAAGATATCTTCTTGCTATTCCATTTCATTCTTTCTCCCTCCCTCCCTCCATCTCTCTCTCTCTCTCTCTCTCTCTCTTTCAACTTATTTCTTTATTTCTCCTTCTCCCCTCTTTCACTCTCCTCTATCCTGCTTATCATTCTTTCTCGCTGTATTCCTCTTTTTTCCCCCTCTTTGCCCTACCCTCTTCTTCTCATTTCCTATCTCCCTTCTTCTGTATACCCACGCCCATCGTTGTACTCACTTCGCCGACAAACCCACTGCACTTTTCTCACTGATCTTCCAGGTATCAGATACCTCCTTTCTGCAGAAGTGAATCACCGATACCACCATAGGATAAGATATATATCAGTTCTGCTCATCTTCAGCCAAAGGAGGCGCCAAGAATGCAGGTAAATGGAAGATAAAGGTCACTTCGGTACCGGGAATTCATGGCTTTGAAACAAGATGAAATGCCAGTCGTTTCCATTTTTATACCATTCTCAAAGGACACCATCGCCAAGGAATCTCCTTATTACTGGCCAGCACAGAGTGACTTACAATACTGCTGGCATGCTATAGTGTTGTTTATAGTTGAATACCTTTCTTCTTAGTTTCCTAGTCTGAAAAATTATCTGTAAAGATTTACAGCAAGAGCGTCTCAGCATCTGTAAGCGCCAGTTCAAAATTTTTACACGGACATGCGCTCATAGTTGACTTGACATTTTATGAACCTAGAAAAAATCTTTCCAATGAAGATTTTGTGTGGATTTGTGTTCCAATGTGGTCTCCGACCAATTTCAGCATTGTTGCATAATTTGCATAAATCCAAAATAATGGCCTTATGTATATCATATATGAAAGCGCAAGACAACTTACGCGCACTCAGCCATAACAGTGTTGTTAATTGTATAAAATGAAACCTGTGATACAATACAATTCCCTGACATAACTTCTGTTTGTTGTATCACAGGTTGCATTGCAATGAAGATGAACATTGGATTTCAGTGTACAAATTATGCGAATTGGCAACAAAACTGAAATTGCTCGGAGACCATATAGGATCACAAATCCTCAAAAAATTTAATTTGAAAAAAAACAAAAAAACTTGCTAGGTTCACTACTGACTACATAGGACTGTCAAATGGACTATTATTATTTCTTGTTTGAATTAAACATGCCTTTGACGTAGATTGTAAAAACGTGTTTTTGAAACGTGCTTGCTATCCGGTGCCTTATAAGTCAGGGCTTTCCAGCTTTGAAATGTGTTTTTGTATAAAGGGTGCATGTGACTAGAAAGTGTAATCAAATGAGTGCACCTTTTACAGAAAAGGGATTTGTAGAAGTCGCCAAGATTTGTAGCCCATCAGCATTCCTCACTCGAGACAGCTGTAGTTGAAGTATGTGAGCGATGTTTGTAAACACCCTCCCTAAATACCGGTGAGCCTGAAAGCATGTGGTACATTTCATCTGGTACGTGTCGGCAGACACAATAGAAATGTATATTTCATTTTTGCACATATACCTTCTGAAGTAACGTGGAATGCAGTTGTCACATGTCATAAGTTAGCCAATCACTTGCGATTAATACTACGTGGTCCTGTAACAAATCACTCGCATATTTGGTAGACACTTCGGGGAACGTTCGGGTAATGATTACCGAAGAAAGCTTTGGGGGTAAGGCATGTAAAAAGACGAATTTACAAATTTTGTTTTGCCGAACAGATATATACATGTAAATGATTTTATTCATGTTTTGTTGTTGCTTAGATTCGCACCACGCACCCTGTATCTTATATTATTTTTTATCGATGAAGTAATGAAATTCCAATAAAATTGAGGAGCCGAGATCATTTTTGTCGTAAAATAAACGATTCCGGTCATAATTTCATACATTACTGAATTAGCTTTGTTTTAAGCCATCGGTTTACGCCATGTACATACGAATGGGGTATTAAAGAAAAGACTTTATTCTTCAAGTTCAGAATTTCCACCCTTCTTTTTGTAACCATAACCAGCATCATGAAGAAGCGGATGAAGCAAGTTGGATTTTGACTTTCCTCCAGCTAGAACGTGGCCATTTTAAAGACAAAATAATGTGACCGTGTGGTTTCCATGATGATTAAGCCCACTAGTCCTGATTAAGCTCAATAATTGATTGTTTATAGCCGTTGCCCCGATTCCGCCATTGTTGCTTGCGGCTTGGGCAGAGAACGACATCCACATTAAATCATGCCTCGTCAGCTCTTGCTTTTGCGCATGTTACTTTGTTAATACAAAACTGGATCTGTTTTTGCTTCATAAAACTGACAATAATTACACAATTGAAAGTGCAGTGATAAATAGTTTGCAAAACATTTAATTTAGATGCTGCCCCATTTAACTCTTTATTCGCTACGGTCTGAACTCAAGACTGCCACATTGTTATCCATACACATTGTACTTGTGACAAAATCAATGCGGCACTCCACTGTTTGTTCTACAGTCTACTACACTCTCAGAAAAGTTTTTAGGTCGTTTAAATTATGAACCTACCAACTGTTGGTTAAAGAAATCCCATATGTTTTACATACAATTTTTTTTTTAAACAACAGTCGGTAGGTTCATATTTCAAACAACCTAATGATTTTTAACCAACATTTCTGAGAGTGTAAGGCGGGCAAATAGTTTAAGTGCTTATAAACGATTATGTTTTCCATGTTTTCCCCACCTCATTCATAAGACGCTCTCATAAAAGAATTTGTCTCTTTTTTGCGATATACTATTGATCAACGTGCAACCTTTAAATTGTTTATTATTAGGCATATCCATAAAGTGTATAAATAGTGTATATATATATATATATATATATATATATATATATATATATATATAAATAATTTTTTAATGGATCTTTTTCTCATCAACTTACACTACTTGTACATAATCTGATAATAATATTTCATGAAAGAGCATCTCTAGTTAATCAATTATGAGTATTTTGTTTTTGTTTTTGTTTATATTTTGAATGCTGTACTCACGATATATTGTTCTGTTTTTGTCATGACTGTGTTACTCTTATTATGATGATAATTATTAGTATTGTTCTGATTAATGATGTTATATTTGAACAAAATACGGATATGTCAATGAAATTCAGTGAATACATACATACATACAAACATATAACTATTAAGTTTTCAAATCGTTACAATACAGTTTAGTTTTTAAAAATCTTCTTAGGTATGCGATATGGGACTTCATCGAGGAAGCATTATCATTCCATTTTAATTTTATTCAAGACATGTACGAGAGGGTCTAATTTGGTTCGTAGTCGAGTAGATAGTTGATTGGAGATGTGAAGGTCGTAGATCCGAGCCCCTTCGCGGCACCAATGTCCTTAAATTGGCAAATCATTAATCTATATTTGCCACTCGTCACCCAGGTGTTAAATGGATACCTGATATGAAGAATCTCCTTCCATACTGCAAACACCGAAGTCGGGAGCTAGCTATATAGAGCCTTGAGCACCTTGCGTGGTGGATTATGAGCCCTATAGAAATATCGACTATTATCATCACCATAATAGCGTTTCGAAACGACGTACAGAGGTCTGTATCCAGAAGAGTCATGAATATTTAGCTATAAATCATATCATTAGCATAATGAATTCAATGTTATCGCTTTTACTGATTAACTAAAGTGGAAATTTGGGATTGAAATAAATACCGATCCTGTATTTTGACTGAAGGGTTTTCAGTGTTAATTAACGTGCTCCTATAGGAGAGCGATATCACGCACAAAAAACATAATACCATTGTTTTGGTACATTGGACATAGCCTCGGCTGAAATTACTTTGATGTATTTTTGCGTCCCTGTGTTTTTTTTAATGTAACCGCCATCTACATGAGACTCAACTATGATTAAGGCGCAATGTACCTGAAAGATTTTGGAATGCCTAGTCAATCAAATATGAGTGAGAGGGGTACACATTCATATGTTTCTACTTTGCTTATCATCGATCTTTTAGACTGAAAAATCAAATCAATAGTGATAGCGATGAATATGCAGCTGGCGTTGTGGGATGCAGAAGTCAATTTTCGTACGGAAAATTTTGCAAGGCTTGATTTACGGGCAGTAGTATCATTTTATTCATTGCATCATTTCGAGAAAAACCCCAAAAAGAAAAAAAGAAAAAGAAGAAGAAAGAAAAAGCGTGGTAAAGTGTTAAGAGGTTGGTGTGTTTATCATCTCTGCGTTTCACCTTTGATCGCTAAGTACCTTTGAAAATACATATTTCATTGCCATGGTTTTCTGGGTCATGTTATTGGGGTGAGGCTATAGCCCCTTAATCCGTGCCTGCATGATTTTCAATAATTAAGTTGTTTACCGAGTATTATCAAGGGGTCAGATATTCAGGAGGACTTGTCAGGACAACCTCCCCGGTGGGTTCCCAGGCCATTTGTTTTATTCAAACTGCCATGTTTGTAGCTAAAATGTGATACTAGTCATTGTCCTCCCTCGCGCATGTATTATGGTTTCATTTTCTAATGTGTTGCGAGCGTATTATTATAGAATGGTTTAAAAGGCAAGATAAGATATTTCGTATCAAGAAGTACATAATTATGCAGGTGTTGTGCGTGTGTATGTGTGTGTGTGTGTGTGTGTGTAAGGGGATGGGCGTTATGGCAGTCATTTTTTGTATAGAACCTTGTAGATGCCCTAAAACTTTTAACAACATACGACTTGACTTCGTTTCCGTTTCATGTAATAACCCATTAATTGTCCAGCATAGAACGTCTGTCTATTCCTGAATTGCTTTTGCCGGATAGCTTTCATAGGGTATGCTATATGTTGGAAGCTAAAAGGGCGTTCCTGCATTTGCATAGTGTTGGCGCCCTTCTGGCTCCACCAGACGGCAATCATGGCAATAACGAATTCCTAAATCGCTGCTCACACGAGGCGTCATTTGCTGACGTATATAAGGAGTCTTAAGGACGGCGTCAGTAACTGGCCCGGTCTTTCGCGCGTCATGGAAGAGTGATATCGTTTAAAGCGTGATTGCAGAATGAAAAGTACATAATTGCACACAATATATTTAATAACTGGCGTATTGGTTAATTGCATTAACAGGTTCAACTAGCGCAGGTACTGACGCAATCAAAATGACGCTCGTGTGAGCCGGGTTAAAGAGGCGTTGCATAGGATACCCATTCATGAATATTAGGAAAAAATGCCCCTCCCCCCTCCACCTAACGCCCCTCGCACCAGAATATGCCCTATATCAATCAACACGGGCAACCAAACAACATATAGCAATCCGTTAGATGAACATTCCGCCACTATATATACTGATGCCCACCTCACGGAGCATGGGAAAATACCTTATCAAATTAGGGATACACAATTACCTATCCGCCTTTAGCACTATGCGTAAATTGTGTATCTTCTGCCATGTTGACGATCTATGGAGAATATAATATGGTTGACCAGTCTTTCTTACAGTTTGATTATTTCTCTTTGGGCTGGTGGCGGTCGAACAACAATTGCAGACTGAAAAAAAAATCAGATGAATACAGTACAGGTAGGGATTTTTTTTTTTTTTTTTAATGTGTGTGTGTGGGGGGGGGGGGGGGTCCTCAGATTTTTAAATTTTGGTCCGACAAACGTAAATCAAAAGTCCTGGTAACTACACATTTTATGACAACATTGATGATTTGCCATCAGAAAGATTGTGTATATTGCCATATAAAGATTGACACTCTTTAAGATGGCAACTATAAGGATAAACTATCGCTAACATCATAACAAACATGACAACCCCCCCCCCCCCCCCGATACATTTAAATTTTCTTTATAATGCTTTTTAAATAACTAGTCAAAGACCAGAAAAGATTTTTTTTTTTTTTTTTTTTTTTACTGCCTCAAACGAAAATCTTCTGTAACTTTTCCTCCTCTCTCGGTGTTCGAACGTGCTTTTGATCGCTGGGGAAGTCATGCACATAATTGAAATAGGGCTCTTGGCTCCATGCATGACTAAGGTATTCTTTGTTTTTTGCCAGGGCTTCTGTTCTCGAAGAAAACAAAAGTGTGTGGTTGAAATGTGTGTATCGACTTCACTCATCTTTTCGATATATGAATCGTCAATGGTGACGACTCAAAGTATGTTTTTATCGCTAGTACATTGTCAATTCATGTCTTTGCAGCTCATTTTCCATGTATATTTCCGAGGGTAGCGCGCGAAGCATTGTAAATTCGTTTGAAAACAGCACAACTCTCCACGACATTGAAATCGGTTACCATGGTTTCCTGAGAAGATGATGTCATGTGAAAAGAATATCCACTTTACAACTGTTTGGAGTAACAATGCTGTTATTGATGATAACAGATTGTTAGTCTCTCTCTAGAAATTCGCAGATTTTCATGTAAACTGTGTTAGATTAAAAGTCATCTTTAACGTAAAAGCATAATATCGATAATATAACGATATGATAGTCATCAGAATTTTGTGATCTGCCGACAAATGAGTTGGGGGGGGGGGGGGCTAAGTGACCTTTAACCTATGCCGGCTACGTTACTAGTTTCAGTGCCAGAAATACAGAAAATTTTAACCTAAATGGGCCTCCGCCTGAAAGTTATTTATTGAACATTGTGAAATGAAGTATATTGTTATGTCGCCTAAGACAATCAGTATAATCAAGAACTATTACTATAGGGAAAATAAAAATTTGTAGTATGTCGACACTTGCTGTTCCATTTTTGCCTGACAACATCGCAAAGCAGTAAGGATAAAGTATCATAAATTTGCTAAATTGTTCAATTGAACTTTCATTGCCTGTATTTGTTGCAGTGGAGTTGCCTTTACAGTTATTTCAACCAAATGTTTTGACTAGTCGGAGTTTATCATGCGTTTGTTATATTTTATTTCTTAGCATTTAGATATTTACAGTGAGTGTATCCCCAAACCAAGGGTTATCCTGTTCATATTTTGAATGCAGTATACCCGAAATGTGTTATATTAAGAATATTAATCTATATCATAGACAGTACTTAAAGGAATTCAAATTAAATTTCACTGCCTAAAATAATACAAAATAATAATAATACAATAAAAATGATTTACAAAGACAAAGGGCCAACAAAAAGCAAGAAGTCAGGATGTTGTTTTTAATGTTGTTTTTAACCTGATCATTGCTTATAATTGCAATCAACTACCAAAAGAAGCACTGGTGCTTTTCTTGATCCTAATCAGTTGTCATGGTGGTTGAAGGTAAGAATCCATGCATATGACAAATTAATTTCCAGAGTACATTTTCAGTGAGCGAACAAGATAATGATTTCTAGATAACTAGACCTGAAAAGATTTTTTTGCTGCCTCAAACGAAAGAAGAGAAGCGTTCTGTACGCCCGATCGACAGTCGTGGCCAAAACCCTTTGAGGGCAAACTAATCAAATTTTAAAGTGCTACTTTGGATAACAAGGCGTTAAAATTTGAATTTAAAATGACTCTTGTAAGTAGGATGAGATTCAGAATTTATATATTTATTGCAACCAGGGCTTGGTTTCCCCAGATGGGTTGGATTTCATCATGCAATTGTGATATTATCGGATTATTCTTACTGAAAGTGAACATTAATTTTCCCTTACTAAATGTGTATCAATTTTTCTTAAGATTTGCATGGATTTTGTTTTTGTTGTTTTTCTTACATTCTAAGCCCACTTCATAAGCAGTTGAACTTCTCTCGAGATCATATCATCATGCCAAAATGTTAAAAACAGTATACTTTTTTTGAATTGGTCGATGTATTCGGCCAATACAAAGGTTATACCAGGTGTACGAAAACGTAGGCGGATTTGAGAGACAGGAATAAAAACGTCTTTGACGAGAGCTTCGGATATATAGGAGGCGAATAAGAGTTATATCCGATTCCAAGTAGATGCCTTTATAGTTTTTTTCTTCGGGATATGATATACTTTCCCTTTCTAGATCTTCATCAGACGTACAAAGATCTCGACCTTTGCATGTTTTAATGAAATCGAATTACTTGTGACAGTTCTACGTTGTTTATCGTCTGGGGAAGGAGATGTTTTGAAGATCACGTCGTCATTGTCTGATTGCCAAGACCTCCGGAAAAACGAAATTGATTTCTTTTAGAGGAAACCCATCAGCCTCTCTCTACAGGTTAAAGATAAAATTGAGTTCTGGTCTTCCGATTTCAATGAGATAAAAACAATTTAGAAAGACAGATTATGTTGTACATGGAAATATTATATTTGTATTCTAAAAGGTTTCAAAATCATCAGATGATAAGAAATGACCAAATCTTTCTGAAAATAACATAATAGTGAACAGTACTGCACATATTAATAGGTATATGGGACTGCATACACATGTGGCATGAATGTTAAGCCCGAACAGTTCAGCTATTTTTCGCCATATTTCGGATATGAGGGCATTTGAAAATCATTCCTTTTTAGGGGGCATTTCTACTATATGGTACCCCTTCCCCACTGACAAAAAAAACGAAAGAATAAGAAAGCTTATTAATTTTACACTTTAGCCAGAAGTCATCCTTTTTAGATGTAAATAGGGGCGGCGCTACAGGGGGGCAGAGGGGGCGACCGCCCCTCTATGATTTTTCAAGTAGTGAAAAAAGAAGAAAAAAAGAAGAAAAAAGAAGAAAAGGAGGAAGAAAAGGGAAGAAAAGGGAAGAAAGAAGAAAGAGGAGTATTAAAAAGAGAGATCTTAAACATATAACTCTATATCACCCCTGTTATTTAATGGAGAAAAAATATGACGTCATCTTTAGGTCGTCTTGCCCCTCCTATCAAAATACCCTGGCGCCGCCCCTGGATGTAAAGCATGAGAAGCACAAAGAGAGTGGTGATCGAAAGGAGAGAAAAGAATTAGGGTTGCAATTTACTGTCGATATATTCTAATCAGTTAATTTGAAATATTTACCAGTGTCTTATAAATGCTTCTGATTGTTCCCTACCCGGTACGAAAAGTTTCAGTCATTTTAGTAATGATGACTCCGGACAGAATACATAGTGGTCTACACCCCTAGTTTTGCCCCTGCCTCTTCCTTTTCAGTTTCCATGTGATTTTTTCGACATAAATGAATGACCTAAACTACATAATATTCCTTCTGGTGTTATTTTTAAGAATGAAAATACGGAATCCAGGCTACTCGTTAGTGAGGACATAGTGATATTGGTGTTTCCCCGTAGGGTTACTTCACCTCTCCACATGGCGACCCAAATTGAATGCAAATATTCGAGAGCTAAAGTGCCAGCCACGGTCCTAATGCAAATCCCTTACATTACAGAATCGTTTTGGATGTTTGCTCAAAGTAGTACGAATACTTAAAACCCCCGTCACATCAATGTGACCAATACCAAACCGAGCACAGACTAACCCAGAAACTACACTGCCCCGAATGGCCAAAAATCGGTTGCTTTAAGCAAGGGTTACACCGGAACCGAATCAGCTGCGAATACACCCGAATTTTCGAATTCGGGTGGATTCGGGAGCATAGCTCCCAGAATCCATCCGAATCGCCATCCGAATACAGAGCAGAATACAGGCGAATAAGCCGAATATGCCAGAATACAGCCGAATAGCAGACGAATAGGTCCGAATGAGGGGCCAGAATAACCCGAATAGCCTCGCGAATGTAGACAGATTGTGCAGGGATACCTCTGCCTCATCATGTTTTTTGAATTCGGCTATAATTCGGGTCCAAATTTGGCCAAAATCCAACGATTCTATGGCGAATTCGGGTAATTCGGTGGCGTATTCGGCGCATTCAGCCATATTCGTCCCGATTCGGGTCGACATTCGGGTCATTATTCGGGTGTAATCGGGGAATTCGGGCCATATTGGGCTCAATTCTGGTCACATTTGGCTCGATTCTTGCCTCTATTCGGATTGCATTCGACTTTATTCGGGATGCCCAAAATCGATTCGGGTCAATTCTTGGCGATTCTGCTTGATTCGGGACCTATTCGGGACCTATTCGTCTCTGATTCGGGGAGCTCCCCGAATCAGAGACGAATAAGTTCCGAATCAACCGAATCCATCCGATTCAGGCCATATTCGGGCAGAATCGGTCCGAATTTATTCGAGAGAATTCGGTTCTGGTGTAACCCTTGCTAGAGTCGGTGTGCATGGAGTCGGTCTGGCGGTGTGACTGAGGTATAAGGAAGATCGTCATACATATAAGTCTACCCATTTCTCCCATTTCTCTGGAAAACGAATCCCCCGTCCTTGGGGCATGGGGTCTCCTTAAAATAATGATCTTATGGACTGATGCACCTCTATAAAACGAGGAACAAAATTGAAAATCAGGTCGAGACTTCCATTAGTCGCATTAACCAATTGCGGGGTATTCAATTGTTTCTACTACATCCATTGGTCGGGCAGCATGCTAAAAGTAGTGTTAGCTGCTTAATGGACTGCTGATCCGACATTCGCTCTGGTGACAATAGACCGCTTCTGTAATGTATCAAAATGTATGCACATAATTCTCTGAGCACCTAGTGACGAGCTATTCCATTAACCTGCTTTTTATAAATGAGCCTCAATGCTTGGAATCCAGTTTGCATACATTATCTGTTGCTATGTCCGGCAAGCTTTCAGGTTGTCAAGAACAACCTTAGTGTGAAAGGTATGTATAAAATTTGCATACATTACCGAAGCGGTCTATTGTTCCGGGCTTCATTTCGTCAAAAGTATATAGGGTCAGTGTTTAGGTTGCAATTGGGCTTTATGTTAGGTTTCGGGTAATGGTTAAGGTTAGTTATAATGCTTGGTCTAGAGTTGAAATTATGAATTCGCTTACTGAAGAAAAATAGATGGATTTTGTTGCATATTTGACAAGTTCCTTTTGGCCATGATCTGGACTCAAGACTGGCTTTAGACAACTGAATCAATTCGTCTTGAATAATCAAAATCATTTGACCTAAAAATCAAGAAGGTAGCACTTTTTCTCGAACGCATTTTGCCAACGGGGATATGAATTTGAGTGATGCACAGTAAAAACCCCGTTTAAAAGGTTGTTTAAAACATATACATGTTTGATATTTAAACAAATTGTTTATTATATGAACTGTACAGCGGTTTGTTCAGTTCATACTGTAAACAACTGTTTGCATTTTTAAACAGCGTTTTCTCTGTGTACGACTTCGATGTGCATTGTCAGATCCAAATGATTTAATCGTGGGAAAAAAATTAAAAAGAAAAGAAAAAAGGGGGTAGTGTATAGGAGAAATGTAATACATGATGAAGATAAATATTGAAAGGGGGCCGCAATATATCGAAAATTTTCTGACGAGGGGTAAAAAAAAAAAAAAAAAAAAAAAAAAGGGTCATTGCATTTTTGAATGCCTCTCTACTCTAAAATTCTCGCACGTGCAAAAAAAAAGAAGAAAAAAAAAGAATAATGATCATTATGATAAATGAAATAAAATCAAAAAGCGTTTTCAGACTTGGGGGGGGGGGGTAGTAACGCAAAATAGTGTTATTTCATTAGTGTTTGAAAATGAATGAAAAGGAATTACTTGATTTTTAACAATTGAACCGCCAAATTCGTACGCCATAAAAGTTGTAGTGAATCGATACGTTTAATAGGTGCACTGAAAATGAACGAAAATGTCACTTCTCATGCGGCATTCCCTTTTTCACTCATGAATAAAACAACCAGACGAGATATGTTATGTATATGTATATGGTGTTCCAAAGTAGAAATCAAAGTGGGCTTTTTGTCGCACATTCCTAAAAAAGTAGATAGAATTGAAATGAATTTCGTTAGAACATTTGCAACCAACCTCTTAGGCTACAAGCCTATTTCAAAGAGGAGGTGTAGCTTTTGCATAATTTGTCATACAAATTCAGGAATACTGTTATTTATTGTTCATTAACATGGGCAAATCTATCCAGAACTATTTAGAAAGTATAACTGACTTTGGTTACTTGATTAACTAGTTTTGGAAATAACGAAATAACACTCCTTGCATTTTTTTTTTTTTGACAGGCTGTATATTCGCCTCATCCTTGTAAGCATCCATACCATTATTGATGTTTTTTATCCCCAATATTTCTCTTTTATCCTTCATCTAGTGGAAGAATCATGTATTCATAGAACCAAGGAGGTTTTTACATAATCCAGGTGTTCTGATCATAATATTTGACATAGATATGATGATTCTAAGCTTTCGTTGTCCTGCTATCCTAATTGTTTCTTGTTTTTTTCAGTTCCGTCGAAATGTTTGAAGTTTTGTTTTCTCTGTGTTGTTCTTTTCATGCATTAATATCTCTCCCTCTTTTACAGGTCTTTAAATGAACATGTTTTTCCCTTCTTTCTTACAATTTCGCTCTATGTCTATCACTTAAGTTTTCTTTTTTATCTCTCTCCCTGCTTTGCTTCTCTCTTTCTATCTAATCTAGCGCACAAAAGTATTTGTATTTCCTTTCAGTTACAAAGGGCCTACCAGGTTTTTTTACTTTTTGCTTCACGATGACTCTCCCTATTTCTCACTTCCTCTCCTCCGCTGTCTTCATTCCTTCTCAGTATCTCTCTCTTTCTTTCTTTCTTTGTCGTCTCTCTCTCTTTCTTCCTTCTTCGTCTTTCTCCCAGGCTTTCTCTCTCTCTCTCTCTCTCTCTCTCTCTCTCTCTCGCTGTCTTTCATTCACGTCTTCCTACCCTTTCCTTCCTCACTTCTATTTGCTTTGATTATTTTACCTGAATTCAGCCTTGACCTTGTAAGCCTTGACCTTGTAAGCCTTTGAACATACAGAGCGTATAATCTTCAGAACGAACACTCTTCCTCGTAACGAACTTATACATGTCGAGCAAAAACCAGTTAGTGATTGAAGAGGTATATTTATATATCTGAAACGGCTCCCAATGCCTAGGTTTTAGCAGCCTCTGGACCGCGCCCCTAATACCATTATCTCATAATGCATATTATACGATGCGGCATATCAACTTACCCTCGCTAAAAGTGTCCAATTTATCATATAGCCTCGGCTTATTATACAAAGCTTTATACCTCAGCAACAATAGCCCCCATTTGGCGTAAACATGTTTTTCAAGACGAGTCGGGTTCTACCAGGTACCGGTAATTACCTGTACAATAATATTTTCTTGTTTGCTACGAAAGAATTTGAGTGCTAATAAGCACAGATATTTACCAACTCTTTTCTCGAAATGAGCAAACACGCATCATAAAATATTGTAGGTATAAATGAAGGATTGCATCCTTTCTTTGCGCAGCGAAAATTGTTAAATAACAAAGCATGCTTGATTACGCATTTGTTTGAGGACCCCCCCCCCCCTTCTCTCTCTCTCTCTCTCTCTCTCTCTCTCTCTCTCTCTCTCTCTCTATCTCTATCTATATCTCTCTCCCTTCCTTTTTTTTTTATTGCCCTCTCTCTGCTTCCCCCATTGTTTTCTTTCTTTTAATTATGGATATGTCCATCATATTCATATCTTATTCAAATCATATCTTATATATATATTCTGATATTCTATTTACCTCTCAAGGATTTTGATGAAATCCCTTTTCATATTCTAGGCCGATGGTATTTTGCTTAATGGTTACTTTGTAACATTTCATTTCACTTCGCAAGGCTACTAAACTGCCTACATTCAATAAAAATTTATTTGAATTTTAGAAACACCAACCATCGAAATGTGCAAATATTATACACAAACATAGTAGCGGTGTTTAAGGGGCACTTCCGGCCCCTGGCCCCACTCATTTGAAAAAAAAAGTGCACACTGTGCGTCTCCTCATTTACGAAATCCTAGGTCCGCCCCTGCCCGAACACTTTAAACGATCCGATTACATTTTCACAGGCAGAGCAATAAGATAGAGATGTTGCCCAGTCATGGAGATCGGGAAACCTTTGCTTAAGGTGACTAAACCTGACCTTCACCTTATATAAGACATACTTAAAGTAAATTGCTAATTAGATTCATATCGAATTCCTGTCCCCACTGGGTCTTCACTAACTTGAGTAAACATTTCTCCTTTTCATCGCTGGCGATTCCTTCATAACAGGTTCCTAGGGATAATCCTAGATTTGTAGCTGTAATACCCCGCACCTTCCGCCAATTTGGCTGATTCCTATATCCATCTCCACCAACATACGCGATCCATTTAACCTAACAAATCTTGTTCCCACCGAATAGATTGTGATGACCCTACTCAGCTTTCGCCTCTCTCGTGTACACTTAATCCAGAGTGCGTGATCGGGAAAGGTTTGGATGGAACCTCTCAAATTGGATTCCACTTTAATTTTAGTAAAGCAAGAACTGGAACAGATGTGACAACTTCGGTCCGGACCGCCAGGTTTTATTCCAGCTTGGTAATGATTTCGGTTTTCACACACGAGCAAGTGTGAGGGAAATAGGAAGTTCAAGTTAAAGCGATTTAAAGATAAAGATACTGGACACGAGATAAATACTTATGAAGAGTATCCAACAATATCGGGTCAACAGCATTGATCAGCAACAAAATAAGGGGGGCACTTTCTGTTCACAAGGTAACATTTGAGTTTCAAAAGAGGTGCACACGCCCCTTGAACACTCGAATGATGACATCATACACCATTGTGCTTCTTGACTATATATACATCCACATCCTCCTTGTCACCATCAAGAGGATCAACAGTCTTGACAAGAAAATGGATGATGCATTTTGTCAGCTTCCTTTTACCTGTTCCGCCATTGATATTGGGTGGCAACCGGCGGCAATTTCGGCTAAATCTCAAGCGGCTTCCTGCCCGGAGAAAAGATATGACAATGGCTCGGCTGGGATATTGCTTCATACGCAGGGGGTGGGATGGATTTGGCTTCCAACATGCTCTTATTTAAGATGTCTAGAAGGATTGGTGTTTTAGTCATCACGACGTAAAGCATCACGCCACCACGCCACGTGGCGCTTTTGTACTCTCTCCACAAAGAGTGAATCTTCACCCTATTTTCACTCCCCGAGAGTCAAATCAGTGATCAGTCTTGTTTATTAGTAGTGAATATCGATTCATTTCAGAGTGCTCTCTCTCTCTCTCTCTCTCTCTCTCTCTCTCTCTCTCTCAAAAGTTAAATTTTTACTCTATTTTCAGTTTATGTTTCACCAACCCGGGGAGTCACGCCAGTCAATGCCAGTGATTTTTCGATTTTTGTTAGATTGTAGCGATATACTACCTGACATGACCTGGTTCATAAGAAGCAAAGTATTTGAGTACAGTGAAGGTTCAGGCAATATCAAACATGCTCTCTGTCTCTGACTGCCCCCCCCCCCCCATCTCTCTCCCTTTCTCTCTTTCTCTATCTGTCTCTCCCCCTCTCTCTCTGTATCACAAAGTTTTTCTTAAATTATAACCATAGCAATGCTCAATCTTTGCCATGTAAGAAGTCACAGTTACCTGTGATCAAAATGAGTTGAAAATATCGCGTTTTCTTTTTCTCATTTCCAGACACAGTAACACAGTACAAAGCAACAATTTCTCAACATTTGGAACTGGAAGCTTCCATTTAATTTTCTAACTTAATGAATTTCTCCGAAATGTCTATATAAATGTCGCTTTTGTGTTAGGTGATCGCATGGCTAATGTAAGATCTTAAGAATTATTAAAACTATAATGAACAACAATTTTCAATCTTCATTTGGAAACTTCAACTTTGCGTCTCATTTCAAAGTAAACAAGCCTGCCTCATTCGATGCAATATGGTGCAAGATAAATCCAAAAACATCTATTGCTCATCCTAAAAAAAAAACTCTAGCGAAGGATGTAGTTTTGTGTACCTCCGTTGTCACTTTACAAATCAAGTGCTGAAACTAAAAGTAAATCACGGCATATTTGGGTACACTTAGAATATGTTGGCAAAAAGCCTAGCCGTACTTTTCTTATTGAAATGGATGGGCCATACAATGTTTTGGATTTTCAACAAACAATATGGCCTATATTTTGTTTGGCTTGTTTTGTTTCATTCTCTTAAAATTTAATGTGTTATGGCGAACTTGAAGCTCAGATGCAACTCGCATCTAAAAGATTTGCAAAAACTTGTTTGTTTTAGCATTGGCTACAGAAAATACATTTCCGTTTAGAAAAAAAAAATAACCATGACTTTATAAACACAAATAAGCACTAACAGCTACCTAGACAGGCTGATATCGTTTAGTTTACAGTAAGTAATATGTTTATATACAATTTAAAGTAGTCTATCGACCCGTTCTTGACCCGTTTTACTTCCATCTTCAACTCTATTTTGACCAATCACTGCGCTGTAAAATATAAGGAAGAGACGTCAACACAATAATGTTACAAACTTGCAAATGAAGCAAATCTGCGAAATGTCTTTTCCATATGTAGAGATTACTATGGATGAAATCGTAATTGAGCGATTGCAGTTGCCGTGGCGACATAGCTTTTATATGAAGATATCAGTAGGCATGTCTAGACGAATCCTCACATTGAGGGGTGAGCTGATGGTTTGGTGTTTCACCGCGACACCTGGACGTGAAGATGATCATCCACGACTATGTACATAAAGTGACGTGATCTGACCGAGTTTTGACAAAGCCAACGCCTCTAGATCTCCCGCTCTGCACCGCAATTCATGCGAGGAAAAACGCCGCAGTTAAACTTTAACATGTTTAAAGAGAATGCTTAGTTCTGGGAAAGGTGGAGGGGGAGGGGGGGGGGGGGGAGGAGAGAACTTGTGAACTTTCATATGCTCTTTATGTCAGAGTGTGAAAAATTTTCACAGTAAAATTGTCCCCTGAAAAGGATTGCCCTTTAATTGATCTGATATTCGAAATATGACTCGAAATAGCTTGAATCTTCGTACTAGCGTCCGTGCTACGTGTGTGTGGAGTGCCCATACCAACAATTTCTGTTTGTACTGCTGTGCATCTCACCGTATGTGATTCACAGCTTGTATGATGTCTATAATCTTTATAAAATTATATTTAAAAAAAACAAATCTAGTGTGCCTTTGCGTGTGCGCGTGCTAGAAATGTAATTCCAACCATAAGTTTTGAACTTTGATATCACGACTCAGTATATACATGTATGTCGGTGTTCTAATGTCCTTCCCTTTTCCTACAGACGTGGATAAGTATTGTACCCCTGGATCTGCATTACATTATTGACATGATTATAATTTTTATATGCCGTTTGTTGCAAAATAAGGCAGTTCCTCATTACTTCATGGTACAAACGACCCTGAAATGATCCCATTTTCTCAAGGACTCAGTGAATTTCTACCTACCGAGTAACTATAACTTCACCTGGGCGAAGGGCGGCAAATGTAAATTAATGTCTTGTCAAAGGATATTAGTGCGGTGGCAAAGATTCGAACCCTGAACCATGTGCTTCATAGTCCGGTGACTTATCCGCTAGACCGCGACACCTCCATGCTCTATGCAATAGACATTCACTAGATTATGCAATGCATCCTTTGATCTTATTTGACGTAGTTGATAATCTTCTTAAAAGATCAAACACGAGCGCGGCTGCAGGATTGCTGGTACCTTTTCATGTCGTCCTCTTCAGATACCAACGTGAACTACCCCTCGTGACATTGATGAAAAGATTTACGTATTAAACCCTTCCCAACACCTCCATGTTTTCCAGCTCGCTGGGGCCTGGGATATAAGGAGCACTCGCCCTGTGCCCCGGGGCTGATCGATAGTCAGCACAGCTATGCGGCACAGAACGTGGGGGTGTATCAATCAGTAGTTTTCATCTATTATGCAGAATGATGCCCCTTCTGTGTCCTTTAGGGAGTTGGGTTGAAAGGGGGCGAGTAGATAAGGAACAAAAATATCATTTATGCCATGACGGCTGAGCAGCAGCAGCAGCAGTAGTAGTAGTAGTAGTGTTTGCGGCAGCAGCAACAGAGACAGCAGCAGCAGAAGCAGTATTTAATCCAAGATTGGCCCCCCCCAAAAAAAAAAAAAAAAAAATCAGAATGACAATTCTGAAATGCAAATATAAATAAATATATATATATAATTGTAAGAAAATATCATACACAACAGCTTTGGCAACTCTCGTGGAAATAATATAGTTGTTAGAAATGAGAAATGAAAATTTTTCCAACCTTTGCAAAAATTTCAAAAAGGGAGGACAGCTCTGGAGAACTTTGATTTAAGCTACGCAACCATTCTCTCATTTTCATTTCTCACAATTATTATATATATACAACAAAAATGATGAACAGTACCTCAACGATGCCTCTGTACATATCGTTACTTCACTTTAATGATAATTCTATCATGAATTTCGTCAATTACCAGAGGAAATTGCGTATTACCTTCATTATCTACAACGTGGCAACATGGCGACGATGAACTGATGAAAGGTTTTAGCTTTGACCAGTTCACCTCTCCTCCTAAAATGTACGCAGGAAACGTCAGGATCTGGTTCTTTTTACACGATCAGTCAAATATAACAGTTTTATTGTACTTTCAGTTGCAAAATGTTATGGAAATCAAAGATTTCCATAACAGGATATATTCTTTAATTGATTGAGTATTAAAAGAACTCTTTCTCAATGTAACCTCATTAATCAGATGAACATCTCTATACTGTATACCATTCCTTTGAATGAAAAGGTTGAGTTCGGGTAATTGTCTGCAATCATTCATGAACTTTCTCAATCTTTTTCTTATATGTCACATGAAGAGGTTTGCTTTTGGAATGCCCTCCATTTCCAAATACAACTAATGATAATTTAAAGCTTTGGACTAAACGCTGATGCCATATGTGTGCGTGCAGTCCAGTACATCCATATCTGTGTGCAGCGCGTTTCATTGTATTGATGATTTTCTACAAGAATTGTTATTATTTCAATGATTTGAATGCCTCACATTAAAATATATATATATATATATATATATTCGTTTGTATTGCATAATTGACCTTTCTCATTGACTACTTGATTGTCTCTTTCAAAATGCTATGGCCAGTACTCAACCCAATCTTTTAACAAGCTGATAACACGTCTTGTAGACGTTACAACTATTGTGTTTGATGCGTAATGACTGTTATTGCTCTAGTGTGCTCATAAATTCATTTCAAAGAAAATGGACGCGGAATAGGAAACATAGAGGGAGAGAGAGATAGGGAGGAGAGAGAGAGAGAGAGAGAGAGAGAGAGAGAGAGAGAGAGAAGAGAAAAAAGATTGAAATTAAGATAAGAGAGAGAACCAAAAAGTTAGATGAATAGGAGTAACTCCAAAATAGAGAGAGGATAAATGCAGAGGGTAGAGATTGAATGAATAATGCATTGAATTGAATAATGAGTTAAGAGATGTTAAAACTTGCAGAAGAATTATATAAATGAGTAAAATAAAGAGATGCATGTAGATGTAGAGAGATGACCTAGGGTAGACCATGGGGTGATAAGTTTTAATATATATACAGGACTACATTGGCTGTGTGTGTTTGAGTGAGAGAGAGAGAGAGAGAGAGAGAGAGAGAGAGAGAAAGGGAGAGAGGGAGGAGGGGAGGGGTGGAAGAGGGGAGAGAATAGAAATAACCGAGAAGAGAAAGAGACAGATAAAGGGATGGCCAAGAGTACAACATAGAGTAATGAACTTTGAAAAGCGACTGAGGAACTGAGTGTGAGGAAGAGAGAGAGAGAGAGAGAGATGGGGAGAGTGATAAAGAAAGGGAAAAGTTGCTGTCGTGAAAGAAAAGGGTGCATAATAAATCGTTCATTCTATCATTTATATCACTTCGTGTCGAAACCCCTCATGGATTCATCATACATTGTCAGCCATATACCAGCCACGTACTAAAGTACGTGACTGCATGTCTTGTAACCATTACTATTTTTTTTTTAAAGGGGCTGTCGGTGTACGTGTCTCTAAGTCCTTCCCGTACCTCAAAGGCATCCATTTTCATCCCGAGTTCCCGCGTAAATTTTAAGAAAGTACCCATAAGCGTTTTTTTTTTTTCTTATCAATGACTTTAAATTTCCGACGGCTTAATGACACATTGTCTCCCTCAAATCAGATTTATTTCTTTTTCTCTTTTTATGGCTACTTTAAAACGGAACAGATCTAAAAAGGTAGATACATTAGTAGAAACTGCGTGACGCTTTACAAAAATGCTACTTATAATGGTAAAACGGTTAAGTTGAATCTTGTCCATTAATTATGTCATACTTAATTATGATTAAGTACAGTTTTCGTATTTCAACTCTTTGCTTGCCACATAAATTCTTTTCTATGTGATATGTGTGTAGAGTCCGTGCCAAATGGCACAATAGCACAGTCAGTGTTAAGATGGAAATGTATTTCCGGCTTAGATATTACAATGCTTGTTTTCTTTGCTAAGCCTCAAACGACATTAGGAAATGAAACAAAATTTGGTTCAAGATGTGGACAAATTAGTTATACTTTATAAGTTTTAGGACTCATATTGATCTAAACTTAATCTTAATGTTGAACGTTGTTACTTGTGATTTATTATGATATGAAATGCTTCAAGTCATAGATTAATATAGGGCAAAATCACCTCTTCCTTTTTTTAAAAGAAGTACAGCTTATAAGTTAGTGCGTTTAAAATTAACAACATTAAAACAAAATATATCCTGGTATTCTATGGGTAAACGGTTACGGAGAGTGAATGAAATAAAGGATTATATATAAAATCTGCGCACGGAAGCCAAGTCGGACTTAGGTTCTAAGTACTCCCTATTCTATGCGTAAACAGACGTGTCGTCTAGTTTATTTTCAAGGCGCCTTTACTTTAATTGAGTGTTTATAATCTTACAATTTCTTGTAACTCACAGTTTGAAAAGTTTTGATTCTGAGTATAGCAACATGGAACCCTTATTATATACAAAGCAAATATGTTTTTGTCATTAGTACTTTCTAAACAGTGCGTCCTCGTACCAAGCTGCAAACAACGTATACTATATTGTCTGAGCACGGTTCTCAAGCATTGATTGGGGGTGAACAAGTCAGCGGTTCTCGATCCCTTCCAAATCAATAGGGGCCTTGGATTGATATCGGAAAATGTGGGCAGATTTCACTACGGACTGTAATCCTAACGATGGTGGATAAACCCCACGATGGATTAGCTGAATGGAGGAAAATCGACGGATGAATTCATTACTTTAGCCTCCTATCCAGACTCGAGTCTCGTGAGAGTTAAAAGTGCCCACTGCCCCTGGAGCGTATTCACGACTTAAAAAAAAAAAAAAAAAAAAAAAAAAAAGAGGGGATAATCAGAATTTGGTGGTGTTTTTTGACTGGGTTGACTAAATGGTAAGAAACGTACGTAAAATGTTTAAGTTCCCTGATCGATTGGTTGGGTATTTCCATTGCTGCATATATATATATATATATATATATATATATATATATATATATATATATATATATTTGTTATCATTATTATCATTATTATTTATTATTATTATTATTATTATTATTATTATTATTATTATTATTATTATTATTATTATTATTATTATTATTATTATTATTATTATTATTATTATTATTATTATTATTATTATTATTATTATTACCATTATTATCGCTAGGTTCGCAACTACAAAGGAACATGAAATTTAATTGATATTATTATCATCTCATTTCAATCATCTAATTACTAGCTTTACAATTCAGATACGTGAAAGTAACAGGATTATAAATCTGATCATTGCCACGCATAAAATCACACTAAATTACATTGCTCAGTTGACATCTTACATCGACGAGATGTACTGCTGTTATACTTGATTGCTACTATGGTTGTTATCATTATTATCATAATTTTAATAGAACTGAATGATTTCACACTTTGCACTATGAAAGATACATTGCTGGAATTTCAGTTAATACCATAATCAATATCGCAAAAGTCATCATTATCATTATCATTTTTTATAAGTTCATATCTTACTTAGATGACCGATGCATATGTCATGAATTATTAGCATTGTCATTATCATCATTACAAAAATTACTAGTATTATACTTTGCATACGCCGAAAATAAACGCTGAAATGTAAATACGTTAGTTCAACCAGTAGTACGTTTAACGGGTTTTTTTTTTCCGATTTATTACCCCCTCCCTACTTTGTTTTGCTTTGTTACCCCCCCCCCCCCCCCTCTCTCTCTCTCTCTCTCTCTTTCTCTCTCTCTCTCTCTCTCTCTCTCTCTGACTCTGACTCTGACTCTCTGTTTTTCTCAATATTTTCTCTTTCTCCAACTGTACACCTTTCTCTTTAAATCTCTTCTCTATTTGGCTCTCTCGCTCATATCATTTTCCTTTTATGTATATTGCAATACAGTCCAAAGTCCCCCTCCCACCTCTGAATGTTTTGTTCTTTTATTCACTGCAATTTATATATATCTCTATACACCCCCCCTTCTTTCTCCCCCCCCCCTCTCTCTCTCTCTCTTCCCCCCCCCCCCCCCATCTCCTCGTTTTTCCCTTATTCCTTGTATCAAAAGTGATCTTTATTTTGAGCTTAATATTATATTAACAGCATATTGGATTATAATAATCAATCACACATATACCTTACTTTCATAAGGGATTACATTTAACAAGAAATGTGAGTCAAATAAACTGTTTTAAACAAATGAGATAGCAAACTAAATAAAACACCAAACGCTATTCGCTGTCTATTCCTAAATTTCACAGTTCTTATCAATAAACAGGACACGTTCCACCCATTTATGTCTACGTATAAGGCAGCAGGATGCCTTTACAAATCCTGCTCGATTACAAGTAATTCGATTATGTTTGTTGCTCTTTCTCTTTTTATTCTTAGTGAATGAATACCAATATATTTAGATATAAACCGTATATGTATATGTTCCAATCGGCGCCATGAAGACATTTGAATGGATAGACAAATAAATATAAGAGAAGTGAGACGCGTGCGTGAGCTAGATTTTCACGAAGATTGGGTAGGGTTTATCGGAACTGAGGCATTACGGGTAATATTCATGTCACGTGACCTTTCATTCAATACAGGTGACCCGGTACTGATTACACGTAGTAGCGTCTAACCGGTACAATCCAGTGGGATGTTTTTTTGACCAACGATATCCGCAACACGTGCTCTTGTTCCATAAACTCTGCCGAACTTTCGTTTCATTTCATCGATTGTAGACCCTTTTTCATGGAATTACATTTGAGCTGGTTTTGAAACCTTTAACATAATTGTTTGTTTCTATTAACAATAATGTTCTGAGTTTCTCTGCAATCTGCTGATGTAATCTACACAATAATACGCGTAATCCAGGTTTTGTCTTCCATTTATTACTAAGTACACTAGTTGTTCATTTTCTCATCATTATGATTGTATGAAATGAATTCCATCACCTGTAGCCGTGTCCGATGGATATAAAGTGCTTTAGCACACTTCTTCGCCAAACGCTTATTGACACGTGTACTAGAACGACGGCGCATTATAAATGCTGTATTTATTATCATTATTATTCATTACCATTATTATTTATTATCATTATTATTTATCATCATTTATTTATTATTTAAACCTAATCTTCGCTTCTTGCAGATTTTCACCGAATCACTCCAAACGTACATTAAAAGTAAAAAGAAAAGAAAACAAAACAAAACTACAGCAACTACGAATTAATGATATTTGTCAAAAGAAATTGGTAGAAAAGGGTGTAAAAAAAAAAGGGCAAAGAGTTCGTCCCTACAGTGTATCCACCAATATTTGTGTTGTGGTTTTGTTTATTCTTTAATTTAAGTTAATTCATCACATATTTGGTGTAAACAAGTATCTTAAAACATTAAATATCACGAAATCAGATTTATGTTCATTTTGTTATAGAACTGAGGAAAGTATAGAACATTTATTTTGGGATTGCCCAATCATCAGAAGGTTTATTATGGACGTCCAACATTTCATTTTGGACGACAAAGTTACCTTGATTAAAATCAACCTCTTGTTTGGATTTTATGGAAGTGCTGGAATTTAATTTCATTATTTTATATGCCAAATACTATATATTTTCCAGCAAATGCAAAAACAGCGTATTACCAATCAGCTCTTTTAAATGCATGCTAAGATATTATCGCTCTCTTGAACATTACATTTGTATTAAAAATAGCAACTTTATATCACTTGATAACAGATGGAAAAATATTGCTTTGCTGTAAACATATTTTAGCACTATGTCCTGTATATTCAGAATTATTTTTTGTTTTAGTTTATTCTATTGTTTATATTATGTACATGTATATGTTTTGTTATAATGCAATACATTGCAAAGTCAAGAGCAGTATCTAATAAAGATGTTTCTGCAAAGAAAAAAAAATGATTTATAGCACTTTTTTCCGTTCATTCAGATTTGGATGGACGAAAGACTCATCTACCGCACGATAAACAATCCAGGATTAGTTTCTCTTAATCCATACGATGTCATAACCTTTTATAGTAGTCTCTGTAGCTGTGCCAAGTACTCTTCTTCTTCTTCTTCTTCTTCTTCTTCTTCTTCTTCTTCTTCTTCTTCTTCTTCTTCTTCTTCTTCTTCTTCTTCTTCTTCTTCTTCTTCTTCTTCTTCTTCTTCTTCTTCTTCTTCTTCTTCTTCTTCTTCTTCTTCTTCTTCTTCTTCTTCTTCTTCTTCTTCTTCTTCTTCTTCTTCTTCTTCTTCTTCTTCTTCTTCTTCTTCTTCTTCTTCTTCTTCTTCTTCTTCTTCTTCTTCTTCCTCTTCT
>CM046849.1:14903207-14925707 GCA_025618425.1 Heliocidaris tuberculata | reverse complement strand
TCTTTGTTCCTTGATTATTACAAAATCCTATCTTAACTGAACCACAACCAACGGTAATTCTGATACAAGTGTATGTAGGAATGGAAGAAAGTGGAATAACTGTGTGGCAGTGCTAACTTAATATACTAAGAAGAGTATTGGGAGTAAACTTTGCCACTCCATCATCATACTTCAGCGTTCAGACTTGATTTCCTGATGAGTGCAGCTCACGTGTCATATACCATTCTATATATCACAGTCCACTATTCTTCATCATAACCGGGTCTTCCGTCTCAAAATTACATCCGGGTATTTTGGATGCACTTCTCAAAGTTGAGTAGTGATCATGTGATCACATTGTGAAATGAACTGTCTGGAAGCAATCAGGAAGTGTTTACTGATATGTAGTTCATAAGAATTAAAGGTACTTCATCCCTTTTGCAGATTAACCAAAAATTCCGCGAAACTTTGCACAGGTTTAGTAGACATCCTGAAGATACTGCCTATGAAATTTCAAGGTCTATGTATCCATTGTAAGAAATGACAATCTTACTTTTGTCGCAGATGGAGCTATTCAGAAATCAACGCAAATACATGTACTAGTAACGATCTGTATGTTAGAGGTTTGCATGTCGTTATACTATATTCAAAATATGGGCTTCAAATATTAATTCTATAAAGAGATATTGCAATTTTAATTACACTCTCTATAAGCGTAAAAGCGACTCGTGAGTAGACTACTCGACGCACCCGTACAAGCTTGTCAAGGTAAAGGCTCGCGCGGAACCAAACTCTGAGTTCCGTTCCGTGCGAGCATTTTCATGTTATCCTTTATTTCCTTCATGGTCATTAACTGTTGACCTATATAATACCAGACAAAGTTCTTTGAGGCTGATTTTATACTTTTTTAGCTGTACACAAATTATTTTTTCAGGTGACTGGTACACTTTAAGCGACTTTTTTCGAGTCGAAAATAATAATGTGTTACCAAATAGTTCTTAGTACTTACTTAAAAGCGAATTATAATCCTTTTCACATCCGCACAAGTTTTCCAATTATAACTTTTTTGTAATTTATCGCATACTCACCCAACTTCAAAATTGAATGGTGTAAAAGGGATGAAGTACTTTTAATGTATTTTATGAGGTTCTGGAATGATCAAGATGGTACTATACATGTATATTGGGTCAGTCATGCTGAAAATCACATGCGCTGCCTACAGAAATGGGTATGGCTTGAACTTTTGGTCCAAACCCCTCTGCTATTTCTCGTCATATTTATAATGAAAGGGTATTTGAAGAGCAACCATTTCCAGGAGTCATTTCTATCAAGATATTCTTTTACAAACTGACATTTTAAAAAGTGACAGAGCTCACAAACTATTGATCTTTAACAGCAATCGACAATCCCTTTAAATGACGAAACGATCCCTTTCTCGAGGTTTTAGTTATACTTATAGTATGGATTGCATGCCTTGGTAAAATCAGGTTCATTTGGCTATGCCTGAAACCATGTGTGTGCTTATTGTGGTCAGATTTTTGCTTGAGCTACGAAAATGCTACATTAACGTTATTTTCATTATGTACTGTGATGAAGACGAACACGAGGATCAGTAAACACATGTTTGTTTGTTTTTTTCTTTCGTGTTTTATCTTTTTTCATAACAAACGAACGTGAAAATATAACTGAAATATCTATTTGGGGTCATAATGCAAAGTGATTAAAAGTGATAAACAGACGCCTTGTAACCAAACAATTCAAACACAAAAGCTTTAAAAAAACAACATTTGGAGATGATTAGGGCCTTTAACATAAGAAACCACAATCATACTGTTTTAAAATACATGTACCATATGTGATCTTTGAAGTAGAAATGCATTTATCAAAACAACCCATTCGTTTTATACACCACGTGTTTTTTTTTTCCTTTTTGTATGCTGCCCTAGATTGTTAAATAAGCCCACCACCCCCTTCTCTCTCTCTCTCTCTCTCTCTTTATTTCTCTATCTCTCCCACTGTTCACACTTAAATGCTTTTCACTTATATCACTGTTGTGAAGAGAGGTGAAGAAACAAATTTGCTCATGTTATTCTTAAAATTCGCGATTTTGTGTTCTAATGAGTTTATATCTACCTTAGATGAGTATTTATTTCTTCATTTTAATCCTCCTTCTATTATTCTTACCCTTTTTCAGAACTTTTTAACAATATGTTTTGTAATTCTTCTCTCATGTGAAAAATTCTGTACACATGGTAAATGATTTGATTGCAGTGACCGAATCATGATCCCCATAAAACAGTCATCCAAGTAACGGGGTGTCTTGTCAGAGATCTAATAAAGGGGCACCTGGAAAAAAAATTGATTATTTTTGTTATCTTGTCAGATAATTTTAGACTAAAAGCACCTTTTTCGTTGTCACAGATTTTTAGACTTGTGCTCCAACGGAGCCCCAACCCCACCCCCACTTAAGAACACTGAATCCTCCACTGAATAAAGTTCTTCTTTTGTCCCTTGTCAATTCAAACATAAATTATCATTCACTTTTAACTCGTACCATCAAACGAAATAAACGTTATTAAGATGATTTGTAGGCTAGTGTATCAAAATTGTAGGTATCAAACTATGTGGGAGCACGAAAGAGGACACTTTCCTATCCTTGAACAACCTGAACAAGGATAAGATTTTCGGAATGTTTTAGGCATCTCTTATGGGAATTATCGATCCCTAAGAATTAACAACTCTACTTGCATGGGCTCAGACTAGATGCAAACGCAAATACATATTTTTGTTTATTGTAACTGTTTGAAAGGTGTTCATCTGCAAGGAACGTTGCAACGTCATCATGTACACAACTGCCGCATGTGCTCCTATGATTACAACCCTGACGCCTCTCAGTTACTGATTGTTTTAACTTGATACAGCTCGTAGCACATGCAAATAGACCAAAGTGTACTTAACACACATACAAGCATCACTTATAGGTGAGTGTGTACAGAGGAGAGAAGTCGAGAAACGCATACTTATCTCAACCTTGTCTCATGGGTACTATGTGGTAACGAAGTCAGTCACTGTGTGCTTTTAAGCGATTTGTTGTTTTGACGGTAGTATTTTTCCTCCGCGCACCGTGACTCTCTCTCTCTTTCTCTCTCTCTCTCTCTCTCTCTCTCTCTCTCTCTCTCTCTCTGAATACAACTTAATCAAGTTACATGTATATTTTTTTTTCTCTGCTCAGCCTGAGTGTTCGAAAATACATATGACCAATGGTGCTAATGATACTCGTAATTATAATGGAGACGATGGTCATGAGGATTTTAATGACGCTGGAAATGTTGATGGTGATAATGAAGATGAAAATGGCAATAGGTGATGTTGATGATGAAGATGATGTGAATGATAATGACGATCAATTCATGTAGTAACATATAAAATCAATTAATACCATACACTATACGAATTAGTTATTTGTAGTGGGTATTTTTTTTAAACTCCAATGGGGAGCATTCCAGCCATGCAGTCCTCTTCTTTATGGGCACGCAGATGCTAATCCAATCGCATTGACGTTGGCATCCTGTCGGTATCCATTTAACACCTGTATAGAGATGAGCAATGTAGATAAAATGCCTTTTCCAAGACACATGTGCCGTGCCGGGGTTCGAACCCAGGATCTTTGCATTCCCAGTTATGTGATTAAACCAATCGAAATTATGACACCTATACAAATGATGATGATGATGGTGCATGGTGATGATGGTGATGATGATGACGATAATGATCAAAGTAATCATGATTATGATTATGATAATACTTATGCTGATGATACTGCAGATAAGAACGACAACAGTGGTTAGGAATTATAATGACCTATTTATACAGACATAGCTGAAGAAGGCGAGTATAAGAGCATGACGATACCCACGATAATGACGTTGAATTCGACCAAATGAATTTCTATTTCCATCCCCCAACTGTCGCAACTTTTCTTTGCTCTTTACTGGAAAAGAGTCGCCGTGGGCTCTCGCTCTAGAAACGTCGTTAGGAATCAATGCTTGGCTCCAACACGTAGCATGGTATTCATCCAATGAGAAGATTAGTACGTTTACCTCCAGCCCTGTTCTTGTGAGTTTTTTTTTTTTTAATCTCTCTCACCTTTACCCGTGATTTCTACCCCAGACTATTCGGCCAACGTAGTTTCGACCTTTTCACTTGCTGCTCATTACAAGGTACGCTTAATGAACCCGTCTTGATCATGTCGATGGTATTTTACGTTTGCAGGCGGAACAGATGGTTCCAGACATGTTGGCATTTGGAGGAATTGTACATTGATGTCATATCAAGGAATGTATAATAACGAAAGGTGATAAGGGGAAAGGGAGAGAGAGAGAGAGAGAGAGAGAGAGAGAGAGAGAGATAGGGGAGAAGAGAGAGGGAGAGAAATAGATATGTTTGAGTGAGGGAAAAAGAGAGAGAGAGAGAGAAAGAGAGAGAGAGGGGGATGGGAAGAGCGTACGAAAGAGACAAAGAAAGGGAGGGGCAACAAAGAAAATGATAGTCAAGTCATGACAGAGAGAGAGAGAGAGAAAGAGAAATATAAAAATGTTTTGACGGCATAAGGGAAAGATAGAATTGGTGAGAACGAGAAAGAGAGAGAGGGAGGGAGAGAGAGGGGGGGGGGGCTGGGATAACATGGGCGGTAGATATACAACAGCAAAAACGCAGATGCGTATTCAAGTTCCAACATTAGGAGAGTTAGAAAGGGGAGAATGATCGATAATTTAAATGAGGCTACCTACTTTAGGAAAGGGTCAAATCAGATGTGGTCAGTATTGCTATGGTGATATAGACCGCATGATCATTTAGATACAAGAGTAAATATCCATAATTACTTGGAGGTATACACCGCCAGTTGCGCAATAGAAAGTGGTAATGGTATACGGAATTATAATTACTGTGTCAGTTCACTTTTGGCATTCTGTAGAAAAAATAAGATAAGACATCACTTTATCAAGATAATTCTTCTCCACGCTGTCATTATTTATGAAGTTCGGCAGTCTAATTGGAAATTTAATGTCATCATTATCAGAAATTAGCGATAAACTCATTAAAGGTTAACCTGAGTTCTTGTAGTAATTTTAAAAATTGAGCCAGAGAAAATATTTGCAAGTCTTTCGGATTTATTGACTATCAAGTAAATGTTTTGTATCAGTATTACATCAGCATGAATATTGTAATTCCGCCTCTCAAAGAAGAATACTGCCAAAAAATTAATAAAATAAAAACAACCAAAATACTGATGTACACACTGGACTATGATTTACGAGGCCCTGTTTTTTTTTTTTTTTTTTTCTTCTTTTCTTTGCAAATTATTCGGCTAATCTGTCAAATCCGTTTGCATTTAACATTGTGTTTTAAATGTGTAGAATTTCTAGAACTTCTAGCTTGGGTTTATCCGTCTATCACTTTTCTACTAAGGATGCAACAATAGTTATCACTTATCACTCTGTACGTTGTTGTATTCTAATGCAGCTTATTTTGCCTGAAACTCACGACAGTTCATTGACCGACAAAGGAATATACCAGGTCCAGAGTTTACCGGAGGCCGCGATTGTCGTCATAAATATGATAATCCTCATAATACTCACTTTTACTTCTCTTCGCACTCTCTAATAGAGTTTGTAACCTATGACAGTAATCTCTTCTACCCGGAATACATATTTTGACAGACCTTTTCTTCACAATTAAAGCAGGGCGACCGGTATCAAGGGTATTGACCAGTATTTGGATGTCTTTTATCCTCGTTTTACCGCTCTGTTTCAAGTTTTCAAAATATTCTTCATTTTGCTATTGTCCTTTAGTCGGCTCAGATATCCTTTCTTTAATCTGACCCATTCATCGCGACTGATCAAGGGACGATGGACACTCCATAATGGAATAATTAACCTCACTTCGTTCTTGTCAGCAGAGATACGGAAAGGGATAGGCGATGGCGGATTAGGGTATGATGATGGTTTTGCGGGAAGAGAGAAGAGGGAGTTGGAAGGGGTCGAGAGAACGTGCAGAGAGAGAGAGAGGGGGGGGGGTAGAGGGGGAATGAAGCAAGCATGAAAATTGAGAGGGAACTGCAGAAAAGGATCAAATGAAGGATAAAGAAATTGAATAAGCGAGAGTGAGTGAGAGAGAGAGAGGGGGAGAGAGAAAGAGAGGGAGATAGAGCTAGAGAGAGAGAGGGGGGGGGAGAAAGAGGGGGGAGGTAGGGGGAAAATTATATAGAGCAAGATGACTGGGAGGGAACTGTAGAAAGGGAAAAAATGGAAAGGAAAGTAGAGAGAGAGAGAGAGAGAGAGAGATAGAGAGAGAGATTTTAGAAATACAAACAAAAACGATGAAAGAAAGCTAGAGAAGGACAAAGAAGTGATAGAGAAAGACATTTAACATATATAGGAATTAAGAAGAAGGAAGAGAGGAGGAGGAGAGGACAGACAGAGAGAGAGGGGGGGGGGGGATATTATTAGTACTAAAAGAATACGGCAATCAGATAAATGTCAAGAAACAAACCAAAGCGAACGCACGAACAAACAGACAAACAAACAAATAAAAACACCAAGAGTTGAAAATTCAATTTCCGGGGTTTACCATAATGAACCTACCGTTATCACGCGAGACAGGATAAGAAGATCAAGAGACGGTTTATGCATGCTTTAATTTAAAGTCTTCATTTTTTCGTTTGTCATTTTTTCTTCTTCAAAAGTTTGTTCCCCTAAAATAATTTGCTGTATCTACATGTATAATCATTTAAAGGAAAAAATATTTTGTGTTTAATGACAAAAGAAACAAAAGAACCTTCATTTCTTGTCACCTAGATTTTGTTCACCTGTGAAATATTTTTGTAAACTTTTGACTTCCTGCGTGTGTGTTTTTTAATGCGTTTTCAAACTACTCTCCCATTCTCTCTTTCTCTCTCTCATTACTTCATCCTCTCTCTGCTGTTTATTATCATTATTATTATCATTATTATTATTATTATCATTATTATTATTATTATTATTATTATTATCATTATCATTGTTATTATTATTATTATTATTATTATTATTATTATTATTATTATTATTATCATTATCATTATCATTATTATTATTATTATTATTATTATTATCATTATTATTATTATTATTATTATTATTATTATTATTATTATTATTATTATTATTATTATTATTATTATTATTATTATTATTATTATTATTATTATTATTATTATTATTATTATTATTATTATCATCATCATTATTATTATTATTATCATCATCATTATTATTATCATTATTTTTATTTTGCATTTCGTACAGTTCATTAATTTGTAATCACTCACAAACTTCCCAATCCCCACCATTTCGATTCTCTTATTTCATCTTACCCCCATCACGTGATACCAACAGACCACTATATTCACAGTTAGCCATACACCCATGAACATAAACCATGCTTTTATACTATCATGAAGAGTTGCCCTTTTATAAATAATGAATTCGCCCTCCTTTTAATCAGCTTCATTAAGGCATTAATCAAAACACATTGACCTTTAGGTTTTGAATATTTTGTTGCTACCAGAAGAATTGGATTTCGAAATTGATTCTGCAAGTGGTATGGAGAAATTATCGGTATGAGTATATTTCAGTCGTAGTAACTGCAAGGTGTAAAATTTACAAGGCTAAATTAGGGTTTGGTATACGCCTTCGTTTAATCTTGATTGCTCCTAGTACATCACGTGTTAATCTCAGAACCATGCACTCCTGCACGTAAATACGTATGGGCTTTACTCACTCAAAAGGCGTCTTTTTATTAGTATTATTCATTTCAATTTGTTTAATTGGAGTTTGGGGAATGTAAAATCTACCAAAGAAGTTAATGTATGTTGTAAGATACCATGGATACGCATTGTGATCACAACATCCATTTACTAGTTTGTCTCTCCATAAAAAAACCCAGTTAATTTGATATATCGGGATAATAAATGATGCTCAACTGAGTTGTAAAAAAACCCCAATCGACTAATTAAATTTCGTAATGTATTTTTTTTTAATTTAAACTAATACCAGACAATGGCGGATCCAGGGGGTTTCAGAGGGAGCACTTGACCCCCCCCCCCCCCCCCGGCCAAATTCAATCTGGCATGGATTATGTTAAGTACATATCGAGTATCAAAAAGAAAATGCACCCCAATTTGTGCCCGGCGGCTAATTTATACCCCAAAAGACTCACCAAAACGTGAAAACCCCTTTTTCGCCTTTTTGGGGGTGTGTTTTCTTGTAAAATAATCCGACTTGTGAGCCAGCCCCCCCCCCCAAAAAAAAAAAAAAAAAAAATTAAAAAATTCTTAATCAGTCACTGTCGAAATCCAAATACCTAATGTAAATTAAGTCGTCCTTGGTGTTCTGGCAATAAAAAATATAACGTGATTAAGACTTTTATTACGGCCTTCCACACACTGAAGAAAATGTAATCAATCAATTTGCCATTGTACATGATTATCCAATATCCATTACAGAGGAAGTAGTAGAATACGTTAAAGGTATCCCGTGTGTTCTGATTACGGTATCATTTTTCACAGAATCCGACAAACATTGTGATGTTACAAGTACATGATATCTGCCAAATGAATTTGACATGAACTTTATAATAGCTGGTTTGTGGACAAAGAAAAATGCAGGGTTTTTTTTCTGAACATAACAGCACGTAGTCCCACACGTGCATGTGTATGTATTTGAACGTTTAAGTTAATGGGGTTTTCAGTAAGTAAATTTGGTTCTTTTCAGCCATTCAAAGCACTTCGTTTACTGCGTGGTAAACATTTCGGAATAAAAAGTCTGTTTCTCCCAAAATGTAGCTCCAATTCCACCTCCAAAGATTGCCTTTTACTCTTTATTAGCTCTAGTGGTGACAAATCAGCGACGCCGATTTATGGCTGTTGCACGGTTCGACATTAAAATTGTGTACATGAAACGGCAGTCATCATAACATTGATATTACACACGCAATTCACCCTCAATATTGAGGAGGAAATCTATATTGTATTATACATGATTATTATTTTAAATCAAATTTATTTCACTTCATCAATTTTTTTATACCGGTGAACAAAGGTCGAAAACACCAAATGCGAAATTTATATCCTACTTCTGGCGGCGTTTTTTTTTTTTTTTTTTTTTTTTGGTCAACCTTACAGGTTGCCAATTCGAAATCGTTGATAAAAAGGCCAAAGAGATTGCTCGAAAAAAGGCAAAAGAGTCTCCGACGTCATATTAATGAGGCTGGCTTTCCACACTGGCCCATCATTAAAAGCTGAGCAATTATTTCTCCACCCTACCATAGCCAGAAGCGCACGTTGACATTTTTGTCATGTAGGTGATTATCGTTTTCCCCATGGGACGCAATGTGCTCAATTTATATCCCTGATCGCAATGGGTTAACTTACATAAAACACCATGTATGCACTGAATGAAATGTAGTTTGTTCATTTTAAGTCATTGTATTTCTTCGTTAATATGTCCCCTCCAATTCTTTAAAAAAAATAATCTTTCCGAAATTATGCACATACACAATTATGTTCATAAGCTTCTTTCATATTCATGATATTTGCAAGTGTATTTTACTGCAATATGACAAATTTAGTCTTTGGACTTTTGTCATGTACTTTTTATAGTAAAATCGAAATTGAATTGAATTGAATTACAACCATGTGAAAACGAATACCCTTATTTGCATGATTTTCCCATGCCATTGTGAGTAGGGAAGAACATCGATTCAACGTTGTACGTTATAACACGATCATATAGATTTCCGAGAAATCTACTTATTATTATATTAAGGGTAATTTCAATACCGTGTTGTATATCCTTTAGAAATCGTGTTCGGATTACGTAATAGATCATCGTCATATTCGCACATTTCAAACGGTGAAGGACAAGGCTAATAAAAATAGCCTTAAATGATTTTCATTTGCAATGAAATTCATTACAAATGATTGCAAATTCCAAATTCTTTGCGATCATGTTATTATGTATGTTAGGTAGCGATTTTAATTTTATGGATTGCAGGGATGTGAAAGTGAACATTCTTCTTCGAATTCACACTCCCAGGTAATTATATTTCTTAGCTTCATACTCTCTAAAAAGAAAAGAGTGAATTTTCACTCTATTTTCACTCCCCTGGGAGTGACGTCAGTGATCACTTGTTTAGGAGTGAGTATTGAGTGATTATCGAGTGCTCTCCTAAGACAAAAAGAGTGAATTTCACTCTATTTTCACTCTATTTTCACTCCTTTGGGGAGTGACGTCAGTGATCACTCGATATTTTTTAGAGAGTAGTGCTTGGATATAACTGACAACTGTCATGCTGTCAGAAGATAATCCATATCTTCTTCTTTTTTTTTCTCGAGCACATAGCGCCCCTTAACCTTTAAATATGTATGTAAACGATCCAAGTAGTAAGATATTGCGCACATGAGTGTGCAGTGTATGAGGCACTTCACGTTCCTTGAAGATATTCATTTGATCTTTCCTTCTCACAGTTTCTCTACAAGTAAGATATTAATCTCTCTCTCTCTCTCTCTCTCTCTCTCTCTTATCTATCTATCTATCTACCTACCTATCTATGTTTGTTTTTCTCTCCCTTTGTTTAATTCTCTTTCACCTGTTTCTCTCTCACGCAAAAACACTGCAACATAGGCCTACATCATGTACTTACTCTTTATCATTCACTCTCTCCTCTCTTTCTCTCACTTGTACTTTCTCTCTCTCTCTCTCTCTTTCTCTCTCTCTCTCTCTCTATCTCTTTTTCTCTATCTCTCTTTCCTATCCCCTCTCTATTTCTCGTTATCTCACTTTCTCCCTCTCTCTCTCTCTCTCTGTTCAAAATACGGCCAATTTAGTCGAATCCACTTTTGCGGCAGAGACCTACTTCAGTGCTAAGCCAACCCTGGACAGGCCATAGACGGTGATGAATCATTAGGAGCTTCTAAAGGGGATAACTGAATGCTTTTAACACCACATTATTTCATCTCAGGGATGACGGATTATGACACGGATTCTCTGAAAATGTAAGCTCGTGCATACATCATCATTGCAATATGGACATCTAGGCATATTCGTGAGGGCTCTTGGCTATCATACAAGATGTCCTGGGATCGATTCTTGGTCGATGCTTATGCATTCATTTGACATTTACCCACAATAACATTGTCCGCCTCAACCCAGGTGTATTGTTTTCTTTTTACTGTCCCTTTCCTATACTCTTTCCTTTCTTTTATACCTCCCCTTTAAAACGTTTGACTTTGACTTTTTCTGCCTTTGCTTTCGCTTTGAAAACTTTACAGCGTCTTCTTTAATTCTAATTTTGCATATTTCATCTTCGCATTCATATCTGCGTTTTATGCTACGAATAAAACGTTTTATGTTCACCTTATATTTTATTCTACCCTCTCCCCCTTTCTCTGCCTCTCTCTCTCTCTCTCTCATTCTCATTAAGTCCATTGTATCGTCTCTACTCCTCTTTTTCCTTCTTGTCGCTCTCTGTTTGCCACTTTACCCCACCCCGATCTCTTTTTCTAACATGTGTCTCCTTTTATCTTCTTCTTTCGTTCTCTCTCTCTCTCTCTATTTCTTGATTCCCCTCTCCACCTTTCCTGTCAAAAGTCACCTAGTTTAACTACACATGACAGTTTACCTAAGTGATCGATGCTCTATAAGTGGACATGGCGATTTTTATTAAGTATCATGGCGGTAGGACCTACTCCTACCGACGTTATAACCTTGAATGCTTGTTATAACAAGAACTAGGATAGAATGGAAATATATTGACCCGACGATGAAGTCCGAGCTCCCTTTGTAACGTATATTCGCCGTCAAAAGAAGCGCTACAGAAATAGATCAGCATGGTCATCATTTTTTATCAGCTGTCAAAGGATATCAACATAAACGTGAAAAGTAAATGCGTGTAGGCCTACTGCCCTGGAAAAAATATTTGACCAAGCTCCTCTTTTAGGGTACAGAATTACTCGCCTAACTAATAAAAATATGTTTAATTGTACTTCGTTGAATAAGGAGCACATCATTAAAAACAATATTGTACCTTGTTATTCCTCTAACCTGAGTGAGTGGTATTACAGTATGTAGAGATCTATATTGTTCATAATTTCTGAGTAAACTTTTTATATATATTCGCAATATCATAGTACACAAACTTGCAATAATTATAGTTATAACTGAGATATTGGATTATAATTATCTTCTTTTTCTCTTGTATTCATTAATATTGACTTTCACCCTTTGTTTGACTCATACTGCATTTTCAGGTTCATCTACATTTGTTAATATAAAGTGATTGTTTTGATTGTGCTATTTTTGTCTTCTTCTTCTTCCTTTTATCAATATTTGTACCCGCATTTGTATTCATATTTGTAATATGCAACAAATTTCCATGTATGATTTATGGACAGTAAAGATTAATTTGAATTGCATTGAATTGAATTATTATGTCATTCTATTTCCTTCTTACAACAAAACTAGGTTATCATTAACATGTTTTCTACAGTGGAAAGTAAGAAGGGGAAACTTAAGGTGTTAATTCTGATTTATTTCAATGTTTGAAGGTTGAGTTCTGGGAAAGATGAAAAATAATTTGTGAGCTTTCTCATTCCTTTTATGTCAGTTTGGAAGAAGATCATAGTAGAAAGTTCCCCTAAAAATGATTGCTCTTCAAATGACCTCATATTCAAAATATGAAGAGAAATATCTGAAATGTTCTTGCCCAACATTCATGCCACACGTGTGTACAGTCCCACATACCCATTTCTGTGTCAAGTGCATGTGCTTTTCAGCAAGATTTGGTCAATTTCTTATCACTTTGATGATTCCAAAACCTCACAGTATACACCAATTTTTATTTAGACATGATCAACCTTTCCTAACTGATTTGTGACAGTTTATTCACAATATAATCGCATGACTAGAACTCAACTTTATCTTTAAACAAAGTGGAGCGATAAATGTTACCCAACGGCGTTCAAAGGTTGTAATATCACATAAGCGATTACACCCTCGCTTCAGGGGCGTAGCTAAGGGTGTACGTATCTCTTATATCAAATATAAATGAGGGGGGAAATGGGGAGGGAAGAAAGACAGAGTGGATTTATCATTCAGCTCCCACATGCTATAACATAGCTCTTGAAATGTTTTCCTTTATTACAAATACAATCCATACTATTTACTCCCATTATGGCACGACCCCGCTGCTACAAAATTAAAAGCTGAAAAGCATGGAATTGAATTAACGCAAACCAAGGTGAACTGTTCTCCCGTTTGGCCGTATCCAGAACAAAGTAAGAAATAGCTGGAGATGATTCAAATAGTAAATAAAGATATTTATTGAAATATCCAATACAACTGGCACACATCACTCGCTTAAATGAGGATTTAATGAAAGCAATTTTCTCTCCACCACCAATAATTTGGCACGGAGTAGTGAAATGCAATATCTCAACCGTGAGAATTGGCGTCTTGTCATCTTTGATAGATAATGAACAAATAAAATATCATTGGGAATCCACTGTCCTCTCATGTTATTAGGTTTTTATTATGATAGTTATTCGTTTCCATGCCATCTCGCTCTCTATTTCAATCGTGTGCCTCACTATCCTTCTTTTCTGCCCATTGGAATTCCATCTGTATTGTATTGTATTGTATTTACTGAATTTCTTTAATACTGATACATGGCTTCTCTTTCCCTTTCCTAAATGTCGGTATCGTTTTACTTGGTCATAATATGACATGCGGGTGAAAATGATACGCAGTAGTACAATAAACCCGCAACAATATACCTGTATATAAAAATTTAAAAAATAGAACACACAAAAAAAATTCTTTATAAAACATCCCCCTCTTTTCTGTTTACCACAAACCAGGATGTATAACAAGTAATACCCGTTTCACACGGGCATCGTTACAATGCTGTTTTCACCTGCTCTAATCGAACCTAATCGACCCATATGTCAGTCATTTAAAGCCATGTTTCCACTTTTATTTTGCATGTGCATTGTGCACGATGTCACTCCCATATTGGCGTCATAGAACGCACAGGTCACTGACGCAGTTCTATGTCAGGCAAACGAGTCCTAACAAGATTTCACCTTTCATATACCTATCCTCTATGTACCCTTTTCATTTTATAAAGGCTTTGGCAGGAGACGTCTCAAGGTCATTACACCATTATCTCATACAGGCAGACGACTGCTATGCTACCAAAACGATCAATATTCATATTTCCGTGATCGATACGCCCCAGTCTATTACAGGAAATAGTATGTGACACCTCGCAGTATAATTTCCGGTTACTTGCACAGAAATCAAAGGAACCACCTGACATTTGAAACGTTTGACCATGCAACTGGTCACGGCGACATTCCTGAAACACTTTATACGAGATTCAAGTCATGAAAATTCCTCAGAAAACACAAATTTCTTCTTTAAAAAAAAAAGATAATGAAGATAATGACCAATGCTTAGCTAGGAAAATGATGGGAAAATCGTTATAATGAGATTTCTATAACCCTGACGGTTATGTCCTTCAATTATGAGTGCGCTCAGTGAATATTCATTTCGAGAAAAAATATTTGAAAATCATCTTGGGTTGTTATCATTTAATCATCGGCGAATCACCCCACAGGAAATTCAGGTCCATCAAAACACGTGAAAATGTGTTTTTCCCCTTTATTTTGCTTGGCACAGAAATTTGGGAGTGAAAGGGAAACACTAAAATGTGATGCTTTTACCCCTTCCTTGTCAGAGGATTCCCCCCCCCCCCCCCCTACCGTCCGACGGAGAATCTGGATCCCTCACTTGTAATGATTATATATTGTGGTAAATGCGAGGGAAGTTTTGTGGTGTCTCCTGGTGACTTTCAAACAACTTGCCTTACTTAAGATGAGATTCCCAACGTCAAGCACAAATTCATAGTCTGTATTAGATTATGCATTACGGGAATGTTACCACTGTCCAAGTGTGATCTTGCTTTGTGGTCCAGTGATGTCACTTCATTGACTTTGTGTACGCTTGATAGTTAGAAATTCGGCTTAAAAAGAGGTAATTTTCGGGGATTTGAAAAAAAAAGGGTACTTAATTTTGAAATAGCAAGAAATTTTAACCAAAGAAAATTCATATATTTTAGATTTTCAAAAACATGTGAATAGATATTTCCCGGTTTTTGCGAAAATAAGGTACTTATTTGTACTCGGTAAGAGAAAGAGCTTATATTTAGAGCCTATTTTATAACTGTTTATATGCAAGAAGGGTTCATAAGTTTGAGAAAATTTTTCTTCAAAGTGTGCAATATTATGGTCATTTTTTACTCCGCTAACGATCATGTTTTACACCTTGGAATACGAAGTACATCACCGGGATTTGTGGTGATCACGAAAATATATTTCTCACAAAATCAAACATAAGTTACAGTTAATGTTCAAGAGTGCGAAGAAAATAAGTTTTACGTGACAACGATATCTAAGCGAGCTTGATATCTGAGTACCGAGAAAAAAGAGAAAATGGAAGAGAACTAGTCATCCCGACCCCTCAAGACATCGTGCATAATACTGTACCATATATGCAAATATGTGTTGTGTATTTCAGTGAATATGGTTTCCAGGAAGGTTTCTTTATTTTGGTAAATCCCAGCAAGTTTTCATTAGTTATAGTTGGTTAATTATTTAGTCGGTTAGTTGTTATGGTTTGTTTATGTTTTGCTGGTCCAACTCTTTTTATTTCACGATTAGCTGCCATTGAAGTTGGGCACCCCTAGATTGGGAGGGGAGGGGGCGTAATGACACGTCCTTCCCATACAATACTTGTAATCTTTTTTAATGGAAAATCCTTATTGTCAGCACTTTAAATTTGTACCTTTGCGACGTTCTTAATAAGTTCGATTAGGTGAAAAGTTTTATTACATTTCTATTTAATTTGTAGAGGAGAGTTCGTATCCATGCAGGGCTAACTAAATATCACCCACGTTTTCGCAAATAATGGAAACATGCCTCGGATGAATTGACTCATTTTCACCTCCGGATCCGCGTACTGCTTGTCTTCTCAGTATCGATTTCTCATACCATTACATCAATCGAATTCTGCCTATCGATTGAAGCGGTTACCGATAGCCAAATCAGTGTACACCATGTACACAGAGAACAATTGCAGTGATAGGTTGTTTTCCTCCAATAGAACAATAGACCTGAGCGATGAGATACGCGTTCTCCTCACCTCTTGAGTATCGTCTTAAGTGTTTTGTTTTTCCAGAATCTGTTCAATTCACTTGTCAAACTAGGCACACCAAAGAATTATTGTCCGTAACGTAATAAAGGACCTTGAGGGATCCCGATTGTATGGTCAAAACTCTTCAAACTTATGTTTTAAGGTAGAATGTGAAAACAAAAAAAACATGTAAATAGTATTATTATGCACAACAATCGTCCCCCCCCCCCCAAAAAATAAATAAATAAATAAATAAAAATAAAATAAAAAAAGAGATGAAATAAATAAATAAATAAATAGATGACAGATAGGACACGTTACTTATCATGCTTATAGGGAAGGTTGAGTTCTGGAAAGGTAAAAATAATTTGTGAGCTTTCTAATTCCTTTTATGTTAGTTTGAAAGATGACCATAGTAGAAACATTAGAAATGTACCCTGAAAAGGATTGCTCTTCATTGCCCTCATATTCAAAATATGACAAGAAACAGCTGAAATAATCGGGCCGAACATTTGTGTCTGCAGTGCATGTGACTCTAAGCAGGATTGAGTCAATTTCTTATCATTTTGGTGATTCCAAAACCTTACAGCATACACCAATTCTTATGTGCTGTATGATCAACCTTTCCCAATTGCTTTGAGACAATTTCTTTCACAATTCAATCCCATGACCAGAACTCAACTTTATCTGTAACAACACATTCAAATTTTCCGACTTTTTCATTATATTTTTTGTCATGATGCAACCAAATCAAATTTGCTTTTACATATTACTAATCTAAAATTTATTTTTTTTAATGTGTTTTTCGTATTTTGAGGAATAAAAACAGAGCTGAAAAAGAAGGAGGTTGGCAAAGATAGTGCGTCGTTCTAGATCACCATTCGGTGCTCTTTCTTATTTGAAGATAATGGTGTCAAACTTACACTTCTGTATTTAAGTTTCATTTCACATGCTGGTTTTGAAACAGCATCTGGACCAAATATTGTTGTCAAATTTTCATCGTCTCAAATCTGTTAATATCTTCTGAATAAATTATTAAAGTATTATCCTTCTTGGATCATGTTGGGTGGTTCCCTTTAAGCTTTCAGCAACAGTATCTGTTTTCCTCTTTTTACGCTGCATTATCTCATCATTTGCGAATTTGCTCCTCTTGAACGCTTGAAATACTCCCATTCGCAGCCTCCTCAAGTTCATCTGAGCCCACTCGTTCATCCTTGTGTCGTGTTCAATGGTACACCGATCTTGTACCCTGCTAATTGTCAACGGCTTGCTTGGATGCGACTGAATCAATAGATTTACTCGTATCGATCTGAGCAAGCATATGCATTTATTTGCTCATATCGTAATCGATTGGCCCATAGCGAAAGACTAGATTTTAAAAAATGGGACCTACGGTAGTTATATGTGCATGAAAGGAGATATTTTATCACAGAATACCTCCGCATTTTTCCGGGGAGGGTTGGGCAGAATTGGAAAAAGTGGGGGAGGGGGAGGGGGAGAGAATGCTGAAGAGTTAGATTCCAGCTTATTATTAATTCTCTTTATTTTTCCCTTTGTTATTTTTTCTTGCTGTTACTTTCGATTGCTTTTAAACAGCGGTTGGTATATGCCTTTTTATCATGAATCGATATAAGGCTCGGTTATTAAGAAAAATCATGTTATTCCGTGAAAACATGATAAATTAATCTGTTGATATACCAGTCGAGAAATAAATGAAATGATTTGGGGAGGAGAAGGGATAATATCTGTCGATGGGTGATCCATGAATGTATGACGCATCATGAGACCTGGATGATGCAGATTTGATAACAGGTTAGAAGTTGCTTTGGTATTCTGCCTCGTTTCATGCATGCATTGGTCTGTAACAACTCACCCGACTGAACAATCTATTATTCATCCACTTAGAGCTATAAAGGCGTTCTCTCGTATATTTTAAGGCTTTTTTGCCTCTAAACAGGGACAATCGTCCTTTCGAAGCACCAAAGCTGTCTTCTGACCAGCTCGATGGAGTTATAGACCAATTCTAGTCGAGTGGTTTAATCACTTGACTTGGAATGCAAAGGTCGTGGGTTCGAACCCCGGCACGGCACTTATGCCCTTGAGCAAGGCATTTTATCTACATTGCTCCTCTCCACCCAGGTGTTAAATAGTTACCCGGCAGGATGCCAACGATTAGCATGTGCGCGCTTGGGAACAGGCAACTGGCTGGAATGCTCCCTAGAAGAGTAGAGAATGTACACTGTAATGTCCAGAATCGCAATGGAAACCAGTGACCGGGGTAATAATGCTGTAAGCGCTTTGGTCGATTACATCGTAACTGGTAAGGCGCTATATATACGAAACAGCTATTATTATTATTATTTATTATTATTATTATTTATTATTATTATTATTATTGTTGTTGTTATTATTATTATTAATATCATTATTATTATTATCATTATCATTATTATTATTATTATTATTATTATTATTATTATTAATGTTATCATTATTATTATTATTACTATTGTAACACTATCACTAAGTTAGTATTATGCGAGGATGAGGAGCGTGGATGGAGAGTGCTAACGATTTTAGACCACACAGAAGATTCGCAGAACACAAGATATACAGTTCAAGATGGTTCTCTTTATTAAGGAATGATGATTTAGCAATACAGTATAAAGGCAGTTATAGCTTTGAACTCCTATGGTTACGCCATCAATAGGCAGGAGTATAATAAGTCCACACCCGATGGTGGGACTGAGAAGAAGGAAAGAACTCATATTTCTTACTTTCAAAACTATATATACTCTCTTGGTCACTATCAGAATTGGGTGACTCATAATGTTCCTTATTTAGGAACAAAGAGGCTGTGTCCGAAGATGAAGTGTCTCCAGTGGACCACCAGTTATTTATAAACAATATTTGATAAATCCCAGCAGGTGATTGACCTTCTGAGAGGGTGAGGAGTGATATTTCACATACTTATGATTATGATACAATTTTGACCTCTTACACTATTACTATTATTCTGTTTCCATGGTTTCTTGGAGCGCTGTAGTTATGTAGTACTTCGTCAACAATAGATGGAGGCCATCCAAGACATAACAATACATGATTCAATGTCTTATATAATCAGACAGACCTATGGCCGTTCCTGAACTAAAGTGGGAATATTTAACGGTAAAATTTAGCATACTTGATGGCCCCAAATAATGGCCTTGAACCTTGAACCTTGAATGAGTACTCTCCCAAAGGCGAAGACGCTGTCCTGGAGAGGGTTCTGCTGTGCGGAGTGTTGTTACAGTTGCTTGTGGTGATGTTCTATACAGGTACAGGTGCTCGGTGCTGGTGTGCCTCTCATTACCACATCTTGAGGGTAGGGGGCGGCGTCATTTGCCTAATGACGGGTAAAAGGCTCTACCCAGTACCCCTAAAGGTCATCACTGTGCCTGAAGTTACTACTTTGTGTTCCAGGTTCTTAAAAACTATATAGTTGGCAGTTGACTCTTAAATACGGTTGATGGTATGACAGGTTGTGGTTCCTTGTGTTGTTTTGTGCAGTATGCTGATCTCCTCTGGCATGGTGATGTTAACAATGCCATAGTGGATCTTGTAAAACATCTCGCACTGATGGAGGACGCGACGATGTTGCAGTGTATCCCAGCCAAGAGATGAAAGCATGGAGGTGACAATAGCTTCCCTTGAGTAGTCATGGAAGACAAATCTGGCTGCTTGGCGTTGGATGTTTTCTCAGATCAGGCTATCCTTTTGGGGTGTATGGGTTCCAGGTGCACGGCGGCTGAGGACGTTCATGTTCAGCTCTCCGAATCGGTGTATACTATACCCCTCCCATTTCCACTGAATGCAAAACAGCAGGGGCCAAGAAAAGGGGGTGGAAGTCATACCTCTTCTCCAAAAAAGTTTTCGGCAAATCAATAACCGTTGTCGAGAAACGTTTCTTTTATTTAACATCAGGACATTTCTCTCCCCTTATCAGATAATGATAAATAAAAATAAAAATGAAAACCGTGTAAAAATGTAGTTCGTATGATCGTAAAAACGTTTCCCTTAACGCAGGTTCCGTGTATCTGTGTTTGCCTATACCAGTCTGGTAAATTAACAAATGTGAGTCCTTTTTTAAGCATTTTTGGTGGACACGCTGCCCCCCCCCCCATTCATGTAGGGGGTCGCAATGGGGGTACATTAATCCATTAGTGAATCTGTTTCTGTTATTCATTGATTCAAACTGGTCATCTATGTACGAATAATCCGCGTTGCATGTGACTCCTTAAAGTGGTTTCGAGAGGACGTTTCCGGCAATTAAAATGACGTGGCTGTAGCCCTAGGCAAAACAATATAGTCGTCATGCTAAACAAAAAAATTAAGGGCGCTTGGACATAAGCAAGGTCAAGGGCAAGACATCATGTATGTGTTATACTTAAAGAGATGGTTTGGGTTATGGTAAAGATGACTAATAATAAGCCTTTTCATTCTTTTAACATAAGTTTGAAAGAATATCGTAGTAGGAATATCCTCTGGAAAGGCCCCTCCAAATGCCCTCATAATTATTCGAAGCAAAAATGACGAGAAATAGATCAAAGTTTCGTTCAACATGTGTTTGTAGTCCCATAGACACATTCCAAAACCTCACAGTATTTACATCAATTCTTATGTAATACATAATAATCAACATATCCCAATTGCATCCAGGCTGTTTCTTTCACAATGTAATTGCAGTACCAATACTCAACTTTGTCTTTGACCCAACCATGTTTTTTTTTTTTTTTTTTTTTTTTTTTTTTTTTTTTTTTTTTTTTTTGTCCAGCTCGGAGAGATTGGGAAGTGTGTTGAGATAATTTGTTTTGACGGAAATTATGTCCCAATATTTTTTTTTTTTTCATTTTTTATATTTTTTATATTGATGTGTGCCAAATTCCAGCTGACAATATGACGCCCAACATTATCCCTTCAATTTCGGTTCATTGTTAAGTAGGGCATGGGGAAAACTGGAAAAACACGCGACAGTGCAGTAATTACATGCCCTTTGTCTATTCGATTGACATCCGGCCAAGAAAGGGCCAAAAGCAACATTCAAGAAACCACGGAGGAATCAACGGAGCTAACAACCACAATCGAATAACAGACTGACACTAAAAAAAATCAATGTTTGGTTATGAAAGTGTCGTTCTCCTGACGAATTATCTTCCAAATTCAATTCGGGGTTGCAATATACATTAAGGGAGTCGAACAGTGTTTTCTCTTCTACTTACATCGTTACAATTCAACTTTTTCTTCATTTTTGTATTTTTTTGTTATTTCTTTTTGTTATTTTTTTTTTGCCTGAGTAGTGAGGGTGCTTCTTGCGACACCATGTGAATCATGAGTGTCAATGACTTCTCGACCCAACTGATCGGCAGAGGCGCGGTTTTCTTCACGGTTTCACACTTGGTGTAACTGGATTAGACGCGTGTGCATGCATATAGACACAATGCTGTTGACTCAGGGAACATTTTTCATTAATTCATAAGGGGAGGTGCGGAGAGGAAAGGAGAGAGAGAAAGAGGGGGAGAGAGGGGGAGAGAGATGGAGAAAGAGAGAAAGAAAGAAGGAAAATAAAGGAGATCATTGCCACAGCTATGAGATGAGGCACAGGGAGATGCGTACACACTAGAGTGGTGAAAAAAAGAAGGAAAAAAAAAAGAAAAGATAAAAGGACTAGGGGGGGGTGTAGGTCATATAGAAGAACATGTTATGACCCCTTCGCACTCCATTTAATCACTTGATGGTATTGTTCTCTCATATGTTCATTTATTGTCCATTCATATATGAAATTCGTGGTATTTACTTATAGTAAATTTATTCAGCTAGTAAGACCGATAAGCCCCCTCTAAGACTAAATCCATGGTAGCCACTGGAAGAGATTGAGTGAGAAGGAAAAATCGAGAAAGGTAACAAAATGAGGACAAGGACCGAGATAAAACCTTCCATAGTGACCTCCTTTGCCTCCTCATTGAATGTATAATCGTTACTCTTTTTGGCATGTTTGGAACCAGAAGGGCGTGAACCCATATACTTTAACATGTACACAGTTAACGACTTTCTGGCTCCAAATAAATAGCATATAATATAATTGGGTTTTTGAAAAATATTTTTTTCGGCAAATACAAAATCCAAGAAATCAGTGAATATGAAACAACAGTCAAGTCAGAAGCGAGTCACAAGGATGACGGGAAAAGAAAAA